>NW_019104576.1:233615-250218 GCF_001995035.1 Momordica charantia
CGATATGAAGAATAGCTACGGACTTAGGATTTTAGCCTTTTAACATTTTTAAGTTAAGGGKGCGATGTTAAAAAATCCAGAGTTGGTGCAATGCATTGAATGCTAGACAGAGATTCAAATTCAAACTTTCAAATTATTTTAATTAAAGGCGCGATCTCAAAAGTAAGAGGTGCGAGGTGACATTAGCTGCAGTTCAAAGGAAAGGCAAAGAAAAGAGGTTGCCAACAACAAAGTAGAAACAAATGAGAGCCTCTTTATTGAATGAAGAGCCAAGGCTTATAGACCTTGCAACTCTGCCCTGACAAACAGAAAACAAAAGAAAAGGGAAGAATAACAGCGAAAAGCCTCGTGAAGGGTGGTCGCCTAAGAGCCTGCTTGAGGAGCGCCCTCTTGAGTGGAGCCGACCTGGTCCTCTTCGGGATCGGAGTGGTCAGAGTCCAGATCTCTGACATACTGATCCACCAACGCTTGGGGGCCAGGGGTGCCGCCAGGCCTAGACGCCCACTTCTCGGCATACCTCCTTTTCAGACCGCTGAGATCGATCTGAAGGTCGGGTATGTCGGAAGCAATGCCCTTCATGAGGAACTTGAAGCCCGCGTCAGAAAAGTCTTTGGCAAATCCGTCGAAGTCAGGATGTTGCCTAAACGATTCCTCCAATAGGACTCCATTGCTGAGGCGCTCCTTCGCCGTCTCCAGCTCAGCAGTCGCATGCTCCAGCTCCTTATCATTCGCTTCAAGCGCCTGGAGCATGTCGTCCTTCTCCTTCAGGAGCTGGAACTTCTCCTTCTCCAAGCCCCTGGTGATAGCGTGGGCAGCTCGGAGTTGGACCTTGCGTCTGTCCTCTTCCTTCTTCAGCAGCTCGGCCTGAGACTCCACCTCGGCCTTCAGAATCTCCACCTCAGAGTGAGCCTTCAGCAGCTCATCCTTCATGGTGGAGGAAGCAGTCTCCAAGGCAGCAGAGAACTCATCTTTCTCCCTCGCTGCCAGAACTTCCCTCCCATCCAGCTCGGCCTTTNGAGGTGACCGGGTTTGCCCCTTAAAAGATGAAGTATGGGCACCAAAGTTCGACCTGACTGGGGTCCGACCTGCTCAGAACCCGACAGGTCCAACATGAGAAAAGACATGTAACCGCCGGTCGTGTGTGCTGTCGGATCCGTCACCTATAAATGGAGGGCTTCATTTTCACGCTCAGGTATTGAATCTCACCTCGAACTAAATAAGGAGTCCGATCTATACTGACTTGAGCGTCGGAGTGCTTACCCTCTTGTGCAGGTCCACTCTAGTGTTCAGGTCGTAACCGGAGACCGGGTTCGAGCTCGATTCGTGAAGAACCGTTGTGCAAATTCCTGCATAAACACATACTATTTACCTAATCTTTTCTTACTCCTAGGGTTTAAATACATTGTGGGACGATTTGGCAGAAAATGAAAGACAATATCTAGAAGAAAATAGCAAGACACAAAATGTGATTCTAATCACAAATGTCAAACCTAACCAATTCGAAGGTACTGATTTATTTTTAAAACAATTCATTGTTGTAAACATAAATATATAAACTAAAAACTAAAACTTAAAATTACAGGTGAGATTAGCATATCGTCAACAAATATTAGTGTAGTTGCCATAAATCTACTGTTGAAAGAAACTGAGACTAAAAAATTATTAATGCTTTAGTGGAGTTATAATTCCATTTATTTATGTACATTTAAAATATATTATTTTTAATTTAATATTTTAAGACAATGAATTTTAGAATCCATACTCTTTCGGAATATTAAAAATTGAGAGATCTTTTATATATCCATCCAGGAAAATGATGGAAGCAAAAAAAATAAGCATGGATGATGTTATCAAAGGAAAAGTATGTGATCTATATTGTTCTTTTACTGGAAAAATAGTAAAGATACATAACAAATATTATCCATGGGTTGAGAAATGCAATTCATGCGATGAGATATTATATCCAGTAAACTACAACCCAATAGCTCACTGTACAATGTCAAAATGAGAATTCGACTCTTATAAGAAAATTTATGTTAACAATGTTTGTATCTAATCATGATGAAGGTCTCACTTGTATCTGATGGTGATGAAGAGGGCTACATAACTAGTTTTTATACTGTTGATTGCATAGTTGAATGCAATGCAACAGAGTATTTCAATGATTTGAAGGTATTTGTTTAAGTTGAAACTTATTATTTCTTAAAAAAAAAAAAAACTAATTCAAATCTCTATTTTGGAGGATACCAAAAAAGAAAATGTAAGTATTATCAAAATTTGGTAGTTGCAGAAGATAAGAAATACTACTTTTTTGTTAAGATGGACAAAGTTGGAGAAAGTGATCATGCACGAAAACAAATCATTGTTCAAGAAATTTGCATTGTTGGTTCATTGGCTTGCAAAAAACATAAACGTGACCAAGATAAAGAAGAGAAAAGTCAATTGAAATCCAAGAGAAGAACGAGCGTCCAAAAGTAATGGAAAAAAAGTAGATGCTGATTGTTCGAGAAGGCTATTTTACATTTTATTTTGAATCCATATTATATTATTACAATGTTGTTGTTCATTTCATGTCGCAGTTTAACGTTTTATGTTCTTTCAATTCAAATGCAATGAAATGCCAAATCGAACATAGCTCAAGTGGTTAAAGTACCTATCTCTGACGAGGTGTTTCAAGCTCGATCTTGGATCGGGTTTCATTTAACCAGAAAATATGGTTGCAATTTCGATAAAAATTTGAAGTGACTTTATTTATTAGGGAGTTCTTTACCTAAGTGTAGGGTTTAGAAATTCTTCTTAACCTGTCTAAATGCATGAGATGTGCACTTGACGCAATATGATAAAACCAACACAAACCTAAGTGTTCATGCAATGTGTCATGCAAATAATTTGTCAAAACTAGATGCATACATTTCCAAATATGTTCTATTGCCCCAGTTTCATCAATGATGAGTTAGAAACAAAGATGTTTTTTTGTTCTTCTTCTTTTGTCTTTAATGTTTTTGTCATTTGAGGTTTGACGATGCAAACAACAACTTACGAGTATATGCTCTATTTTGGCTTAACCTATGTATTTGACTCTAAATGCATGTGCATGACAATATTGGGAGAATGCAATAGATATGCAAAATTATGCCTTGGCTCAGACAATAATCAGTGACCCATGAATGACAATGCATATTCATGCTAGAGCTAAATGGATGTAACATGTATGCATGATATTTAAAATTTTCATAATTTAACCATGATATGAAAACCATTTATTTTTTGAAGAATATTGATGCAAGTATGTGAATGCATGATTTAAGGAATACGATTGAGAGCAAAAAATCTTTCCATTATTTTGAAAAGATATTATTCTTTGTCTATACTTTCATCATTCTTATTAGCAAATACTTAGCAAAGAATAAATAAAAAAAATTGTCGACATGGGAGGAAATATGCCTACTCTTTTTAGTTTTTAAATTTTTTTTTTCTTTTTCTTCCACTTGATAGAAGATATATGCATCAAAATGATTTCTCAACCATATGAGATTTAGTTGGGGATTCTTTTCTAGAGGTATATTATGTGTAAGTTTAGAGAACTGTCAAAGTTAATTCATTAATATTATACATCTTGCTTGATTAAACTGCTTCATGAACCACTACAGGAAAATTGGTCTTTCGCAACAAAAAAATTGTAGAGGTTTCACTATTGTTGCAAGCATTTATTCAATTGCAGCAGTTCGATTGCAACATTTCGATAAACCCCTGCAATTGTGTATATAGCAGCGATAAAGTTGCAACGTTTTAATTGAGCGCTGCATGACCATATATTGCAACATAATATTTGTAGCATTATTGGAAATTGTTGCCATAGTTGAATAGAATTGCAACATTTATACAATAGTATTTTTATTAATTGATGTAGAGATTGTATAGCAGCATTTACTTGTTGCATTTACTTGTTGCAGTTCTAAAATCGTTACAAAAGATTAATGCAATTGTTAGGGTTATTTTGCATCAATTTTATTAAATGTTATAGGAGAGTTTATTGCAACAATTAACTCACAACAAATGTACCACCGTCGCAATAGTATAATGCAACCACAATGTTATAGTTGTATCATTCTTATTAATCGTTGCACGGGAGTGTATGACACCATTTATTTTATAGTGATTTATGCGACCGTTATAAGGATTTTTGCAACCCCAACATAACATTTTTAACCGCGGTAAGAAATAATTTAACTTTATTTATATAAATTTTTAATAGTATATATATGTAATGTCCACTAAATATAATTTATTCCATCCAAGTGATATAATCTAGTTAATAAGTTAAAAATTAAAAATTAAAAATTTTACCTCTAAATTTGACAAGGTATGTGTCAATTTTTACCTTTAAATTTGAAATTTTATTAAATTAAACCATAGTCGTCTTAGATAAAGATACTACCATCAAGGGAAGTACTTTAAAAATTTAACATCATACTAAAGTTTTAAAAATCAATATAATGTTGTCAATTTTATTATTTTTTTTTACTCCACTTTCTACTTTGAAAATTAATAAAACGAATAACAAGTAATTAATAGATTTAAATTGATTTAGTGGGCACATTTACTTTTAATATCTGGTCTAGGCTTAGTATTCATATTATATGGATACAAATTATTTGTGAAATTTGACCAAATAACAAATTGAACCTTTAAAATTTATATATATGAATCAAAGTAAAATTAATATCAGAAAGTTATGAAATTTTATGACCAACAATTAAAATTAAACCTAAATTATGGACTAAATTGATTATTTAATTTAAAAATGTAATATACCCAGATTAAAAGAGTTAAAAGAAACCAAATTTTTCAAAATTTTTTAAAAATTTTAATATAATTTAATTAATATTATAATTTTAATTTTAAGATTCCAATTTACAGAAATTACAAATGAATTAATTTTTTTAGGTCTAATTTTTTAGTGAGCCCACTCTTTTGAGGAGAGGTCTTTCATGCTATTTCCCTTCGCGTCGTTTCAGAGTCACCCCTTCGCCAATTGCTGCTGACTTTTGTTCGTTGTTTCGCTTGCCAATCACTACTTCCTTCGAGTGTTCCGTCTTTTTTCACTTCACCGTTCGTCAGCACTTCATCAATCTCTATTGTTCTCTATTTCGCTCGCCAATTGCCACCGACCTTTGTTCATCGTTCATGTTCGTGTTCGCCTAACAGTCACAAGAAGAGCCTCTGTTTAAATGTGTGCGTACCCATAATGCCCCTGTTTTTCTCCTCCTTTTTTTTTTTTCCTTTTCTGCTGAAATTGTTCTAAACATGTATTTGTTTTGTGTTTCATGTCTCTGTAATTTGTGTTTTGTGTGTTTGTAATTTGTAATTTTGTAAATTAAAATGGTGAAAGCAACCTGCTTTATAAGGAGTAGTGGTGGGTTTCAGCTCCAAAACTTGTATCCCAACAAACATGAATCTAACACAATTGCAATGTATGTTGGGATTTTTTTTAGTTGTGCAATGACTGTTGGGATTTTTTTAGTTGTCGGATTGTTGAAGTATATTGAATATGTTAGAGTAAATAAACTGCTCTGTATTATTGAATAGAATGAGCCATACATATAGGCTAAGTACAAGTACATCTCTAGTGCATTTAAGTAATTTACCTCTGTAATGTATATCTGTAGTGCATTGATGTTTTTTTTTCTTTACTCATATCCATCTTAATAGTTAGTTTAATGTGTTATACATTATAATGGTGATGATACTAAATTTATGTTTTTGTTTGATAGTACAAAAATGCAATGCTGAGATCTATTGGTTTTGACATTTGGTTTAGTTTTTAGACAAAGTTTCTAATGCTACTTAACTCTTACAATTTATAACCATGACTGTGAATAGAAGGTTCTTATATCGGTTCTTATATCATATTTGTTGATTCTGCTTTTTATTTAACTATTTTCTCAATTCTTTTTAGTTCATCGTTCCTATATTTGAATATTAATTACATACTTTGATATTTAGATTAATCATCTCTGTTTGGGGAAGGGAATACCCTGGACACGTGGAGGACCCCTATTGGTGCTCCAAGATGGCTCATGAGTCATGCCCAGCTCGGATAGCCGAGATGGCCGCCACTAACGCCGACAAATGCTAAGTATGAGGGTCGAGGTGAACCTGGCCCAGGTCTGACCTACCGGGGAGCTCGGTCCCGAGATTACCGGGTGTAACCGACGGTCCCGAGATTACCGAATGTAACCGTCGCGAGATTAGCGGGACTACCACCCATAAGTAGAGGACCTCACTCCCCGATCAGGTACATAATTTCTGGCCTCGAACTAAACTTGGAATCCGACCTATACTGACTTGATCGTCGGAGTGCTCACCTTTTTGTGCAGGTCTGCCCAAGTGTTCAGGTCGGTCCGGAGGCCGAGTTCGAGCTACAATCTGGAACACACTGTTGTGCATATCCTTGCATAAACATAGAGTATTTCTTTCTGGACATTCACATCTTGGGTCAAATGGAACTATGCGCGATTCGCGCAATATGGCATTCAGGGTCTGAACACGAAAGAAATCTTTCTCCAGAGATACAAGACATTCGTTGCTGATCTAAAAAATATCTTATCCTGCTGGAGCCATGATTTCCATCTCCACAATGGTGATCCAATGCATGCGCGTATTTGGGGTACATTCTTTCCTTAAAAGATCCATTTTAGAAGTTGGGTTCTTGTTTAGAAATGGAGTTTTAAAATTGAGAACAGATTTCTAGTTTTATTTTTTGATTGAAAGAGGTCTCATTGAGAAAATGAAAGAATACAAAATGGCCGACTAAGTTTTCTCATTTTAGAAAAAGGCAGTTGCAGAAGACGTCTTTTCAGAAGCGATCGTAAAATAGATACACAGACTCTCATAGTATATATATTTTACAATATCATAGTGACTATTTATGCTCGTGTAGTCTGATAAATAGTAACTTAGACTCTTTTTGCTGACATGACATCTAACCATATGACGACTTTTGTAAAAAGAAAAAAAAGCAGGCGCCTTCTTGTGTATCAAAAAATCACATAGGTACGAATAATCATTTTTAAATTATAAAGATCGTGCAAACGACGAAGTAAAGTAACTGATATGAGAATCTTCCTTGTAAACGGAAACAATAGAGTTGTCAGAGAAACAATAGAGTTCTCAAAAGGGTAGAGAGGTCAGGGACGCTACTTGAGAGTTGAGTAGATTTAATATTTACTTGTGGGCTTCGGTTACAAGAGAGTTTTGTAATCATCAGTTAGATGTTAATCTTGTGGATTGAAGTCCCTTTTGTAAGTTTTCTTTTTGTTTGGGCTAGTTTTTTTTGTATACCTTTGTATGTTCTTTCATTTGTCTTAATGAAAGTTCGGTTTCTTATCCAAAAAGGAATTAATTACGAAAACAACCCAGTAGAGTAACTGATACAAGAATCTTCCTGGAAGTTTCCTTCAGTGATGGTCGAGGAAAATGGAGGTGAGATGTGGTTGATGAGAGTACATTCTGTCTTTTGTGAGTGTTAGTCTCCAAGAGACAAATAATTCAATTGTTGAAAAACTTAGCAACAACGATGACAACAACGATAACGACGACATCGAGAAGTTCAAAGAATATGGAATGCAGGTACCCGAAGAGGAAGGAGAAATTATCGATTAGCATTGCTTTTTTACCGCTCCCACCGGGTGCCTTCAAAGTACTATGAAAACTTCTATGGTGCTAAAATTACGTATCAGCTCAGATAGTCGTTCAGATGATTTTTTTTTTAATTTATTATTTTTGAAGAGAGTCGTTCAAATGAATTAATTTATGTTTTTATAAACTTTTGTATTTTTTTACTCTCTCGCCTTTCTTCTTCTTCTTCTTGCTGATCGGCCACTTCCCCGGGGCCAAGGGGAATCTCCAGATGAACAGGCATTGGTTTATGCTGCTGCGGCGTAAGGTTTTATGATAGTCGAACGAACTTCTGGCCATATAGTTATTGACATACGTGGTGAACAGCAAAGGTAATCATATTTTAGCTGTGGTTTATTGAAAGAATTTATTTGCAGTCCAAACACAAACTTCAGAGCTGCTTGATTGTATCCCATAACTATCTGCCCCATGTTTAATTTTGGGGAAAAAATCAAGTTCCAATTTTCTCCCTTCAATTGAAAATTGGCTTGCAGGTATAACGTTTTGGGAATGCATGAGTTTGATAGCAACAGGAAGCGGATGTCGGTGATACTTGGGTGTCCTGATATCAACTCTAAACGTGGATATCATTCAAGCGACTAAAGCTAATCTTCATTCGTACTCATCAAAGGGTGGTCTAAGGACTGGTTATTGGGATTAAAGAACTCAGTCCTTCTGACTTGGAGAAATGACACTTGATGTGTGAGGAAGCAAGCACCGCCCTAGTCGGCAGGGCCATCCGGCTTCGCAAGGTTGCGAGCAGTATATAAAACAATATGTGCATATTGGGTGTCTCAGGCATTGAAGATAAGTTGCAAAAAGGCATGAATTAAAGTGTGGGTTTTGACTGGGGACAAGCAAGAAACTGCCATTATCAATTGGTTACTCCTCGAGGCTCTTAACAAACAATATGATCAAAATTATAATTAATAGCAACTCGGCAGAATCATGCAGAAGGATTTTAGAAAATGCAATAGTCTCGCTGAAGTGTGTCAGGGGTTACTCTAGATAGTGGAAGAAGCAGTGAAGTTGTCACGACTTCAGTTGCCTTGATTATTGATGGTACTAGCCTTGTTTATATATATTCTCGATCGCGAACTCGAGGAACAGGTAAATGCTTCTAGGCCTGCAAATTCTGTCTTGTTTGTACTCGTGAATGTCTGACATTTTGCCTAACTCGCTTGTATTTCAGCTTTTTGAACTAGCTTCAATCTGTTCCGTTGTGTTATGTTGTCGGGTAGCCCCATTGCAAAAGGCTGCAATGGTTGCTCTAGTCAAAGGAAGGACTTCTGACATGACACTTGCCATTGGTGATGGTAATTCTCCATGCCTTTGCTTTCGAGTTTCTCCTCTGTCTTATTCTTTTTAAAAGCTATAAGTTAGAGCAACTTGGCATGACAGTATTCTATATTAATTAAAGAATAACATTAATGATAACCAGATAACTAAATCAAAATCAATTAATTTGAGAGAATGCAAGTTAATTAATCTTGTCTTTTTATTTCACTAGAGTTTGTTATGCAAGCTATGAAACGTCCCGCCATAATAATTATGTCTATATTTTATGCGTTGAGCTTTCCCCAATTTGATGAAATTGCATTATCCTATAAAATTGCACTTTTAAATTATTATTATTATTGAATATCTTCAATCTGCCACAAAATGATAAATTATAATTCAATTAAAATATTTAAATATAATAAATTAATAAAATGTAAAATAAATATATAAAATATGGGTGTAAATTTCATCTTATCAAATTCAACCAAACCTAATTCATGCTCATCCTTGAACATATCTTAACTCAATATACCAACTCTCCTTTCTACTCATTTTAAAAATTTTCAATATCTAAAATATTGGTAAAGTTAAGCACACATCAATGAGATGAATCATAATAACAATCAAGTGAATAATCATGGATAAATTATAATTTAGGGATTAGTACATGGTCTATTTAGAAATCCTAATTACGTAAAAGGATGAAAAAGTATAGAATTTACACTTTTGTCATAAAAAAATCTCTAATTAGACAGTACCATGACACAAATTACTAATACATCCATAAGATCCATCTCAATATTAAAATATAAAATTGGTAAATTGGGAGAAAATCCTTCAAATTGTGCTAATTACACTTTCCAAAACTGAAAAATCTCAAAACCGCCAAATTTCTGTAACCTCCGTTCTTCTCCCTCGATTTTCTTTCCTTCCTCCGATTGTGGGTTTCTTCTTCCTCTAAAACCTCTATTCATCTTCTCCGACATCATCGATGTCTCCCTTCGTCTCCAACTGCTCCGATTTTCTTTGTCGCAGAACATTTCATCTCTGGCATTTCATTTCGTCTCCGATGGCTCCGATTTCCTCTGAAACCTCCGACTGCATGAGCATTTCATTCCTTGATTTTGGATTATCTGGTAGTTTTTATTTTTTGTTTAATTGAATAAAAAAAAATCTGAATCTATTATTACTGCCGCCAAAGATTAGTTGGCTTATACGAGTATATATTTCTGATTTTGTTTGTTTTAAATAATGTATATATGGGGATATATAGTATAGTGTTTAGAGTATGATATATATTATATCTCAAGTTTTATGTATCTTKATATATACTGATGGTGATTTAAAATTAAGAATCTGGTTGATATATACCGTTAGTGATTTACATCTTGGCTTTTTTATGTAAATCATTACATCCGGATAAATTTTGTATCTCAGAAGGTTTAGTCTATGTTATACCGAATATATTGTATATTCAATATGTTATATTTAATACCCTGTATTATAGAATTTCATGGATATAATTTCATCTTGGGTTATAAATTATATCTTACTTAAAAAGACGTTTATACATAATGTTAATAGTATATTTCAATAGTACAAGTAGATTATATTTTATAATAACGAAAAAACATGAACATAATTTATACCCATATATAGAAATAGCTAAACTGTAATTTAAAACAAGAAAATAACATTCATTCATACCCATATTTCCTTCAATGTATAGATAAACTATGGTTTTCTTCTCCTTTCAATATTGACGTCAATCAATACGTGCTTCCCATTAATTATCTTCTGTCTAAGGATAAATAGCAAAAAAAAAAAAATATAGACATTTGGACCTTGAACACASAAGAAATAGCTAAACTGTAATCATAAAATTGATTTCATTGAAACAAAAACACAATAAAAGAATGCGAACGGTAGTAGAAAAAATTCAAACAATATGGGTATTGAAGCAATTGTACCAACCTGAAATATTGAAGCAATAAAAAAAACTAAAACCCAAAGAATGGGTAAAGAAGAACCGTAGCAGAAGACGTTGTGCCAACAATAATTAAGATTTTGATATTTTTTTAATTAATAATATTGGTAAATAAAGAAAATCAATTTTTGAAGGGTTTGAAGGACTGAATTAAGCAATTTGAATTGAAAATTAATATGGGGCCCACAATAATTAAAGAGATGTGATATTAATTTATGGAATTAAAGCTTTTATATTTCAAAAAAGCAAGCAACTATAATAAATGTAAATGCAATAAATAGGGGTAAATTTGGAATTAAAATAAAATCCTACCTACAGAAATCTAAAAGTGTAAAATTTTAAAAATTTAGATATTTATGTAAATAACTTTCTAAAACAGCCCTCCGAAGATATTATCTCTATAATTTATAAAAACTCAAGTATCTCATTAACTCATTAAAATTAAAATGCAAAGGATTTGACACCCTCATGGAGTTTCACTAAATTCTCTCAAAAAAATTATATGGTGCTTTTACTCTCAAAGTCAAAATATAGCATGTTATTACCATATTGCTTGCAAATGAATCAAATCTCCCTACTTAAAAATAAACTAAATGCAAAAATCAAAGGGACTTTAATGTTGGTCGTAACGGGGCTTAAGTAAGGGTGTGATAAAAGGAAATTTAGGAGTTTAAAATCAAGACAACCTAGTAATTTACTTGCATGATATTGAAACAAACATAGTACTTGTAGCTTGAATTCTCTACTCACATCTTCTTCGGACACTAAGGGCTATGGAGAAGTATCATTAATTGATTCCTTCTTGAAAAATATTTCTCCAAATGTCCTCTCTTCCTTAAGGGAACGAGGTGACTTCTTTTCATGATGTGACTTTTTTTTTCCTCTTTGGGCAGTATAATAACTTGAACAACAAGAATGCAATATTATGCAATGTTTTTCTCTTTTTTTTTTAATTATTTTTTTATTGTTGCCTTGATAGAGGTAGAAATATTGAAGAGAATAGATAGAAAGGGCCAAAGGTTTAAATATAAAAATGGAAAATTAATCTCAAAGGTGGATTTCTAAATGAAAATGTAAAAAGGTGGGCTTTTTAGAAATCTGGAATTTGGGTAAGCCTAAATTACCTTTATCATATTGAAGCATCAATTCAAACATGTGGTCATGTGGTCACAAAATGTATTCATAAGAAAGTTCTAGAAATTTCACCTTCATGAAAGATTTTCAACCTTTTACCATTCATTTTAAAGATTTTGTCTGAATCCAAGCTTTTAAATTCCACTGCACCATAAGTAAAAACATTAGTAACAACAAATGGGCTTAAACAATGGGAACGAAACTTACCAGGCATAAGTTTTAATTGAGAATTATATAACAACACTTTTTGACCAATCTCAAATTGTTTTTTAATTAACATGTTATCATGGAACAACTTGGATCTTTCTTTGTAAATTCTTGCATTCTCATATGCATTTATCCACAACTCCTCCAACTATTGCAATTGTACCAATCTTGATTCTCCGGCTTTGTCAAATTCCATATTTCATTGTCGAAATACCCAATATGCTTTATGCTCGATTTCTATAGGTACATGACATGCTTTACCAAAAACTAACCGGTAGGGAGACATCCCTATAGGAGTTTTGTAAGCTGTTCGATAAGCCCATACAACATCATCTAGGTGTAGGCTCCAATCTTTTCTTCTTGGATTTACTATCTTTTCTAAAAAGATTTTAATTTTTTAAACTTCAGCTTGTCCGTTTGTTTGAGGATGATATATGCAGTAGCTACTCGATGATTCACCCCATACTTTCTCATCAACGCTTCGACCAATCTAGTGCAAAAGTGATTAGTTCCTTGATCACTAATAATTGCTTTAGGAACTCCAAACCGGTTAAAGATGTTAGCTTTGATAAAACCTAAAACAGCTCGAGAGTCATTAGTTTTGGTGGCTTTTGCTTCCACTCATTTTGATACATAATCTACAGCCAAAAGAATATAAGAAAAACCACAAGAAGAATGTAGGGGGACCATAAAATCAATGCCACACACATCAAACATTTCACAAATAAGAATTGGAACTTGAGACATTTCATTCCTTCGTGTGATTGCTCCTACTTTTTGGCATTATCTTGCAATTCTTGCAGAATTGGTATGCATCCTTAAATAAGGATTCCTAGTATAAACCACTATCTAAAATTTTCTAGCGGTTCGTTTAGGTCCAAAGTGTCTTCCACAAGCATAATCATGGCAAAATGCTAAAATAGATTGAAATTCATTTTCAGGCACACTTCTCCTAATGACTTGATCAGAACAAATTTTCCATAAAAAAGGTTCATCCGAAACGTAGTATGCTGACTCACTATTACTCTGGAAAGTCATCATTGAGTGGTAGGTCATCTTCTTCCCTTGTCAACCTACTCAAGTGATCTGCAACACAGTTTTCCACTCCTTTTTCGATCTTTAATTTTCAAATTGAACTCTTGAAGAAGCAACATCCATCGGAATAACCTTGGTTTAGATACTTTCTTTGTCAAAAGGTATTTTAAAGCTGCATGATCATAATAAACAATTATTTCAGAACCAATACATCAGACCGAAATTTATCTAAAGCAAAATTAATTGATATAAGCTCCTTCTATGTAGTGGAATAATTGCACTGAGCGGGGTTCAAGGTTCTGGAAGCATAAAATATGACATGACTTTTCTTGTCAACCCTTTGCCATAAGACTGCTCCTACTGCATAGTTACTTGCATCACACATGATTTTAAAAGGTAAGTCCCATCGAGGTGGTTGAATAATAGGGACACTAGTCAACAATCTCTTGAGCTTATTAAATTCCTCGTTGCATTCTTCCCCAAACTCGAAGTGAACTTCTTTTTATAACAAATTTGTCATTGGCAAAGCAACTTTGGAGAAGTCTTGGATAAACCTGTGATAAAATCATGCATGTCCAAGAAAAGTACGTACTTCCCTAATATTGGTAGGGTATGGTAAGTTTGTAATGACATCTATTTTTGCTTTATCAACCTCTATTCCCCTAAAAGGAATCACATGTCCTAATACAATACCTTGGGTAACCATAAAATGACACATTTCATAAGTTAACACTAAATTAGTTACGATGCATCTTTTCATGACTTTAGTTAAATTATCTAGGCATTCATCAAATTATTCTCCATGCACACTAAAGTCATCCATAAACACTTCAATTCATTTTTCAATATATTCAGAAAAAATGCTCATTATGCATCTTTGAAATGTTTATGGAGCATTACAAAGACCAAATGACATTTGAATATAAGCATATGTCCCATGTGGACAAATGATGAATTTGATAAAAAATTGAAAAATGTTGAGTTTTATGCCATAAACTCGTAGTTTGTAAACATAAAACAAATATTTATTCCATAAAGTTGTTATTGACGTTTCGTTTAGAATTGCATTAACCCAAATCCAATAAACTAACATCCGAGGTTATGTCATGTAACTAGAATAGTATATAACATATATACAATATATATATTTAATATACAACATGTACATTTGATATACATTGTATATATATATAGTATATATTTGATATACATGTGGACAATATTCCAGTAATAATATAAAGGGTCTAAAGTATATGGGTAAGGTTGTGTACCTTATCCTGGTAACACTATGGATACGACCCACTTTGTAATAGTTACAAATGACTTGATCCAAGTCGTTCGTATGGAGACATGCAAGTGGAGGTATCCTATACAATGATTTTGTATAAGACCGAACCGCAAAATAATTAATCTTTAGATGTAACACCGTTAGCTAATACATTAATATTTCAATAGGATGACCATGTAACTCTATCTCAATCCTGAGTGAGTTATGTACTCTTGCCTGTAAGAGCTCGTCCTTTGATTTGTATGGGTGAGAGTGACCCGAGTCACCGACTCAATATTCCTACCATTTTGGGGACGAGATCGAGTGGGGAGCCAGGAACATAACTACACAAGATGAAATTCACTCATTCCCGACTTTAGGGTAAGTAGATGAATATTCTCTTAAGTGCTGGCTCTGGAACTTGAACAAGGGGCCCCACCCTCTCACTGGCCCAAGAGGGATTTTTGGTTATTGGTCAAACCATAAACGAGTTGTTCATTAGATGATCAACGATATTTAAGGTCCAAGATGTAACACATGGGTAAAACGATAATTTGACCCAGCTGCGGTTACGAATACTTGTGAAAGATTGACTTGTCATTAATGATCAAAATCTGTAGACGCAAAATATTCTACAGTGAGAAGAGTGCAGTTGTAGGTCTTTAGTGGAGTGACTAACAATTAATGAATGTCGATTAATATGGTTACTGAGTTTAATCAATCAATCTCGTATTGTTGGAGCTTTTGATATATAGGTACATTAGGTCCCCTTGGTAGCTCGTAAAGGATAGTTAAGAACATTTAGTCTTGAAAAGAATTTGAATTTTTCAAATTTGCTAAAGGGAATTAAAGTTAATTGTGTAAGATGTAATTAATATAATGTATGTTGATACATTATGATATAAAGTTAAGTTTGAATTGGATTAAAAAATTATGAGAGAAATGTATATTAGAATTTGATTCTAATATGGTTGATTAATTTAAGTTTTTAATATGATTTAATTAAATTAATTTAAGTTTAATATGATTTAATTAAATTAATGGGGTTTTGTTAATTTGATTAAATTAAATTAGATTTAATTTAATTAAATTAATAAAAAAATTTGTAATTAATTATTAATTAAAATAGCTTTAATTAAATAAAAAAGAAAAAAAAGAAAAAGAAAAAGGAAGAAAACGTCCCACTCCCCACCATTATGGTGGGAAGTGAGAGAGGTGGTGACTTCTCCCTTACTCTTCCTTTCTTATAAAATGGAGGTTCTCCCTTTCTTTGTGTTTGGCTGATAGAGTTTCCAAAATCTCTAACAAGAAGTCTCTCTCTCAATCTTTCGATCTCCCTCTCAATTTTAAAATGGTTCCCACAAACCGAGTTCTTAACATCCAGAGGATAGTGAGGAAGGCTTTTTGGTGGTGTTGGTGCCTACATTGAAGAAGTGTCTTCCAATGTATGTTTCATTACTTCCGTTTTATAATGCTTTTGTCATTTCTTTGTTGTATTTCTAAAACAAAATCGAAGCACACGCATTCACGCGTCCGTTGCGGGATTCAATCCATTAAAAAAACCATCGAGAAAATAGAAAATGGTTCACCTGCTAGTTGTTCAATCATTTGGTCGATGAAAGGTAGAGGAAAATGATCTTTTCTAGTAACTTGATTGAGTTTTCTAAAATCAATACACATCCTCCAACCATTTTGTACACGCATTGGTACATGTTCATTGTTGTGATTCCTTACCGCAGTGATTTCAGTTTTCTTTGGTACAACATGAATCAGACTTACCCATTTACTATCAAAAATTGGATAGATGATACCTACATCCAACAATTTTAGTCTTTAGCTTCTTCAATAGCATCTTTTCTAAACTCTCAACATGCGCATCTTTTTAATGAAAAACTTTCATTTGTTTTTTGTTTTTGTATCATGTCGATGAGGATACTTAAGGACATGAATAGGTTAGATTTCCTAGTTTTATGATCAAGCCATAAGTCATTTTCCACTTTTCGTTTTGGTTA
>NW_019104576.1:257321-270042 GCF_001995035.1 Momordica charantia
TTGAAAAAAAAACAAAGATTTGAAAAAAAAAGTGGAGGTCAAAGTTATAATAAAAAAAAGTGTTGGAATTAAAAGAAAAAAAAACAAAAAGAAAAAAAGTATTGGTGGCTAAGTCTTGCAAAAAGAAAAAAAATGCCAAAAATAAGAGGAAAAAAAGGAAAAAGTTAGTGCCGATGGCACTTAAAGAAAAAATTGCCGACATATGTAAGCAAAAAAATAATAATAATAAAATTAAAAAAAAAAGAATTAAAAAAATGAGAGAATTTCAAGTTCAGTCATCTTCTTCGCTGCGAAGCTCCAATGGAGGACTTTACCAAACCCATAAACTGCAAACTTAAAGAAGAAACCATTCTCCACTATGTCAAAGCAAGGATGGTGACGCTATTCTCCAGCAACGGCGAGTTATATCCGACGACTTTAACAATAGCAAAACGTTTAGATCTACATGAACGAGACGCAATCCTCTTGAGCGAAGCTGCAGAAAGAAGGGACAGACATCTATGGAGAGATTTGACTTCGGCATCTTTTTTTTGGATCCAAATCAAATAAGATTGCAGGATCCTTCTCCAAATTGTAATACATGGAAAGTGTTGATTTTGGCATCTTTTAGATTCAAATCAAATAAAAATTGAAAAAAAAAAACCCTCCAACTCAAAATCATGAGTCACAAGGCATGTACGGAAATTTAGAGTTTGGCAAAAAAAAAAAAGACTGTGATAAAATAAGAACGACAAAGATGAAATTTCTTCTCCAAATTCAAGTATATAGAGATCTTTGATTTCGGCATCTTTTATCCAAATCAAATAAAGATGCTCAATCAAAATTAAATGTCTCCGTAATCATGAAATTTTTGTCAAATTCAATCCAAATCCTACATAAATTTTGGCATAAATATTGGTGATGTTGGCTTTTTGGCCTTAATCTCAAATTAATTAATTTTAATTAATTAATTAATTAATGTTTTGATGATAACAAACTTAATTTTTTTATTGATAATTTTAGTTTTTTAAAGTGTCCACRGCGTAGAATTTGTTACAACGATTCCAACGACTGTTAGATCATCCAAATCCGAGCTCAAACGGAGAAGTTACGATCGAAACAAATTGGAAGGAAAAATACCCGAGAAGATGACGTGGACAGTTCGTAAGCTGATAAGTGACAAGTTACTATTTAATATATATATAGAAAAAGAAAAGAAAAGAAATGGTTAAAAAAAAGTTACCTTGTAACTTTGAAAAGTTATAAAAAAAAAATTAATTACATCATATCAGTTTTCAATGCTACATGTCTCAGTGTTAAAAAAAAATTTAAAAATTTTTCACCATTTCTCATATATATATATATATTATTATATAATTCAAAATTTGTCACGTCGTTTTATATATATATATATATATTTTTTTTTTTATTTTATTATATATATATAATTCTTAATTTATTTTTCAAAATTATCTCAACCCTTCATTTTTAATAATTAAGATCTAATGGTCCAAAATTAAACTTGATTTTTTTACCATTTTCTTCCCTCTATTTAAACTCAACTTCTCCTTCAAAATTAGACAATAATTCTCTTATTCTCAATTCTCCATAACTTCAAAATTCTCATTTGCTAATCTCTCCAAGTTCTCAAATTTTCTTTCCATCTTATTTGTGAGAGAAATTTATTGTTGTGAAGATTGGATTTTTGTGAGCGAAAATTTGTATATTTACTCTATTTGAGAGTTTGTAAGTGTGTTTAGATTTTTCCAACTCATTGTAATGGTGTGATTTTCACCGTGGAGAGGATCGTCTTTGCTCTTGTAAAGAGCAGTGTACCGGTTTGACTCCTACCGTGGAAAGAGTCAGAATTTCAATTTACAACTCAAGAGGTGCTTGGGAAGTGGAGTAGGACAGTTGTGCCGAATCACTATAAAAATTCCCGGTGTCAAATTTCTCTAACCATTTCTCTTATTTATTTTTGCAATTAATTTTATAATTTTATTGTTTGCTTTAAATTTCTCTTGTTTGCCTTAGAATTTATTTTATCTTACTTTGTTAAAATTGCATATCTCAAAAAGTGTATTATTTTTGTTTAAATTGGGCTCATTTATTAAAAAGTTTATATTTTGTTAATTAAACTCTATTCACCTCCTCTAGGTTGTCATATCGATCCAACAGATGAATAGTCCAAAACAAATCGAGTCAATCAAATTTGAAGCCCTCTAAATTTATCCAAATTGGACATTTGGTTATAATATTTATGGAAGGTTCAAATCAAGTAAGGATGACAAATCAAATCTTAATGCCTTTGAAATCTTTAAACGATGAGAGACACCATGGAGACTCCAARTTAAACGTGGATGACATGTTTCAAATTTTAAATGTAATAATTTATCAAAATGTTCTACTCCAACAAATTACAAGTAGAAATTTGGCCGAAAATAAAAATTGTGCTAATGTTGGCACAAAGGCCAAAAATCAAAATTTTAGGGCCAAAATTATTATCAAATCAAAATTTGGGCGCCAATACTATTTATGAACCACACTTCATATTTTGATCAAATGTCACATATTACTTTTTCGAGATCTACACACACATATACGTGCATACATCTCGAAAAGAGGTCATTTGTTGAATGAGAAATTTCGGCTAATTACTAAAGGCCACGTCACAAAATTAAAATTATATTTAGGACCAATGATAAAATTACACGTGTCCTAAATTAACTTTAAAAATCGACAAATCAAATTATGCCACGTGTCTCTCTTATGGCCGTCCGATGAAATCAGCTAATTGGATCAAAATCCATGAAGAGACTAGCCCAAGCCCATGACCCATAAGCCCATGGCCCATAAAAGACCCACCAAGACTCTATAAATAGATGGGTCACCCCTCATTTGGAGGAGCAAGAAGAAAGAAGAAAGAAGAAGAAGTCAGAATAAGGTAGAATAATTGGATTTAGAGTCAAGCGAAGCATCGAGACTTCGAGAATATTAGATCTTCTCTCCCCGAGCAACAATACTTGAAGACTCTATCAAACTGCAAAGTCTTCATCAAATTGACTGAAGAACTTCACCAGCTGCAAAACCGAAGCACTTCACAAGCTGCAAAGTCGAAGAACTTCAACACGCTGCAAAGCTGAAGCACTTCACAAGCTGCAAAGTCGAAGAACTTCAACATGGTGCAAAGCTGAAGAACCTCAACAAGTTGCAAAGCCAAAGCACTTCACAAGCTGCAAAGCCGAAGGACTTCATCAGGCCACAAACTTCGCTGAGCATTAAGCTTCACAGTCGAAGACTCTAAAGATTCTTCAATACATTAGAAGCTGAAGGCGCAGACTCTTTGATTCGAGAACAAGCTCACAAGCCCTTGAATTAAAGTTTACATTTGAGAGAATTAATAAGATGATTATACATTAGAGATTGTAACACTCACATACATAAATACAAAATCAAGTTTATTAATTCGAGTTTTCTCTTATTGAATTTCTCGTGGAACAACCATATGATAAAAAATAAAAACAAGAAAATAAACATTTGAAAAAAACAGAAAACTCGTTTATTGGAAAAAAAAAATTGAAAATCATACTAGAAACATAAAATCACAAAATCAATGTAATATACATATATACTAAAAAACAAAGCTAATTATGATACGAATAAAAAAAAGCATGAATAATAAATCTATAGTATATATAAAAGGGGTCATAGGGAGAAACTTTTTCTCCCTATTTTGCCCTTTGAATTTCAACATTCCCATAAATATTTTGAGGACAATTTTATCCTTCAAATATAAATTTTTCTCTCCCTCCCACGCCCCTTTCCTTTTTTTTTCCATTTCTTTTAAAATATTTAATCTCCATCATTACAAATTTTACTTTTTTCAAATTAATTTTCTCTTTCTAATAAACTCCCCATCTTGAAGGTTAGAATATAAAGAGTTAAAATATGGAGGGTTTTGTCTCTTTATATGTTAAAAAGTTATAACTTATTTTGAATTATAATTAATAACGAATTTCAAAAGTTTTCTAACTTTTTATTTTCTACAACTATATAAAGAGTTTTTTCTTACTCTTTCTCCCAAATTTTTCTTTATCAAAACTTGAGTTTCTTTTCTCTTTCGGTATGCTAATTTTCTCCTTTAGTCAATGTCTTGTGTTTTCTTATATTTAGTTAGATTGTTTGATCGAGTATTCAACTTTTTTAGTTATTTTTTTTTCCAAACGATTCAATCAACTTGAAAAAGGAAAGGGAAAATGAGTGATAAGATCGAATCACCTTGGACGGATTCACTTTGGGATGACACTTGATAATCGTGAGGACTCTCTCAATGACCTCCTCCTTCGTAAGGTGATCATCGTGTGATGAAAATAGCCGAAGCAATCCATCGGAACATGGTTGTGGTTGGCATTCCCGACGAGCTAGGACAAGGAATTAGACCCGAACTCGAACATGGCAAAGAACGGCTGTCCTGAACGCATCTCTATCTCTTACTATTTTTTTTTGTCATTTTATTTTTCAATGACTCAAATAAGAAATTGAAAAAAAGTTTTATTTACTTTTATGTATTGTTATGTTTAGGGAAAAAGAAGATGAAAAATCCATGAATATGTGTTTTTTTTAGAATTTTTTTTAAGTAATTGAAGAATAATACTTTTAGTCACACTAACCGCATCCGTGGGTGATGAGAATTATTGAGACGTTGTTTTATGAGATAAACATTGAAAATACAAAAAAACTTGGTGAGGTAAACATTTAGAGATTAAAAAAAACCAAATTAGATTATAAATTTTAACTATTTAATTAAATTTTATATTTTTAAACATTGAAATAAAAACTATGAAATTTCATGTGCACCCCGCATGTTTCTTACTAGTAAATACAAAAGAGAAAAAACTAACTTTTTCTATGACAAGTGGTCCCAAATTAGAATTGATGCAAGTGTTCCCTATAATTACACTAATGTTATTATAAAACTAAAATTATTGGAAAAGGTAAATAAAAACAAAAAATCACTTAACAATTCAAGCGGCGGTGGCTGGAGGGAAGCGACGTTGAACAACGGTCGGAGGATGCAGAGGTGACCGACGCGGTGAACGGAGGGATGGGGCCGACGATGATCTGGAGGGAGAGAAACAAGATGTGGGTGGGGCGGCTAGGTTAGGGTTTTTGAAGAAACAACCCAGGTCGTCTAAGAGACGACCAAGGCGTCGGGTGGTGCCCAGGCCATATTGGTTGTCTCTGAAGAGATGACCAGACGGGTTTTTGAAAATCCTCCGTAGTACGACATGCTATGCAATTTTAAAAAAAATGAAAATTACGTGGCGGGCCATGTCTTTTAAAACGAATTTGGTTCGAGAGACAAGAAATAGTTATTTAAAAAAAATTAACGTGGTTGGTCAGAAATGACTATGTTGTGCCATTTCACAGGTAAACGACCTGCTATTTTTCATTCATTATTCTTGGAAATAGTTTCGAAAATGACATATATTTGGAATATGTTTTAAAATGAGTATTATTAAAAAAAAATCCCTTTTAAATCATTAATATTTTGTTATTTGGACTTTTTTTGGCCGTTAGATTTAATTGTAGATGGTTAAGGTTAGATTTGTTGAAATTAGAATTTTAACTTTGTAGAGAGCCATGGGGTTTCTTTTAATTTGTGGTATTTGGGCTTCCTAATTTTCAAAATAAATTAAGTGAAAGTTTGATAAAATAAAAAAAATAAAAAACCCTAACCCCGTCTGCCCCCTCTTCTTCTTCATCACCAGCGGCCAAAAACCACGGACGTCATCCTCCGGCGAGACTCACGGCGGCGCAGCAACCCAGAACAGGCGGCGACTCCACGACAATGATTCGCGGCGGACGGCAACGCGAACGAACCCACGGCGGCGTGTTTCAGTAGCAGCAACTCGAGCAACAAAACCAGCGGTGGGATTCGAGTTTTTTAGTCCAGATCCGGTGAGTCTCCGCCGTCTCACGAGCGATTAGTGACATTCCAACGGCGATTCACGTTACAGCAGCGTTTTGAGGACGTTTGGCGGTGACCCACCTTGTTTGAAGCTCGATTTGTGATACCCACCTCCTTCGACATTTATTCGGCACCTACCCATGCTCAAACAAAGGTTGATTTGAGTTAACAATTGCTTTTCGGTATCAAACCAGCAAGTTTGAGTCTTTCTGAACTCAAGTGTCGGGCTCATTCGACATCGACCCACTCGTACCTCAAGTGGTTTTGGCGTAAGACTACTCACATAAAATTAGTTTCGATTCGATTAAGGTGTTTTTGAGTTGTTTCTAACCAAAGTTTGGTTTTTTTTGGATTTAGGAACCCTTCGACGAGCTTAGTAGCGCGTTAGGACTTTGTTAGTAAGTAGTTAGGACTTTGTTAGTAAGTAGTTATTACTTAGAGGGATGTTTGTGCGTTAGGACTTTGTTAGTAAGTAGTTATTACTTAGAGGGATGTTTGTTGTGTGCTATGTATGAATTGCATGTTTTAAATTGTGTGTTTTATCCCTTAGTACTCGTTGGATATTGTTCTCTACGGATGTTGGATGTTTGGAATGATTGTGATTAATTCTGGTTGGTTATAATTGTTTGACTATGCTCTGTTATGACTACAATCTCTGTAAAGCATGTTGTTGAAAATTTATTATGTTGTGGAAGCATATTGGTATTATTGTTCAGTTGTTCGCACGTTGGTTGTGGTTTAAGAAGCATGATGAATTATTGTGAGACGTTTGATGCATGTGTCATGGCTTAGAAACATGTAGGACTATGGTGAGAGTTTTGGTTTTGTTGGGTGAGTATTCGGGCTAGAGGGCTGATATGTCACTAGTTGTGTATCGAGGCTCCGGGTACAAAGGTCGGGGGTCGATATGCCAAACTGTGGACAAAGATGAGTATCGAGGCTTCGGGTATAAAAGTCGTCTATTATCAAATGAGTAATAATAGAATGCCAACGAAAAAGAACTACTAATTTTTTTCATAGTTAAAAAGGGAGACGTAAGTTAATAGGTTAATTATATAAAATTTTCTTATAATTAGAGTTGATTTGTTATTTTTCTTATTTTTATTCTATTCAAGAATATAATTGTGTTTATTTGTAGTTGTAGGTAAGGCCAACCCAACTCTCATTGAACCTATTTAAGAAAAGAAAGAAGAGTAAGCAACCATAATCTCTTCATATCGTCTCAGTCTTATTTCGGGAACATGGCCGGCAGCAGGTCGCCCTCTGTAGTGAATCGAGGTTTTCTTCTTCAGCGGATTAGGTCTTGTCAGCGTAATTGTCCTACCGTAGACGACATCATCGACCATCTTCAATCCAATTACAGAGACTACGGGGGGCTCAAGAGATTGCCATTCTCTTCGATTGTCCAAAGAACTCTTGAGTCGCTCGAAATTTCTGGGCCCAAGATGAAAAAGAGTAATAAATCCTCGTTATCTACCTCGACAACGAATACGATGAAACGTCAACTTGTGGATTTGGAAGATCAAGATGCCGATCGTGGTTGTGAAAATACCTTTCGGAAAAAGAGGTTCAAGAGAGTCAATGTGATTGAGCAGAGGTTGCAGAGTATGGAAACTATACCTCTTAAGAGAATGCAGCAAAGTGATAGGGATGATATGTCTTCAATGTCTTATTCTGACAAGAGTGGCGACGGCGTCGTGTCAATGTCGGAGGAAGCTAACTATGGAGAGTTTGATTTTATGAACTCTATGCTTCGAGCATCTTATACTGAGTCGAACGAAGCCAAGTCCAAGAATCTGGAATTGGACATTGCCATTGAAAATAATGAGGCTAAAAGAATTGATGTGGGGAATGAAGTAAGCAAAGAAGCATTGAGTAGGAAGGACCAGAGTTGTGTTGATAATGGGCCTAGGTTTAAAGATTTTAGCAGGGATGCAGGGTGTGCTGAAGGAATTAAAGAACAAGGTGATTGTGCCCTTCTACCATTCGCAGCTGCCTCGGTATCTTGGGGTCAGACCCATCGGTGGAGTTTTGTTTCATGGACCCCCTGGCTGTGGTAAGACCACATTGGCTCATGCCATAGCAAATGAAACCGGCGTGCCTTTCTACAGTATTTCGGGTACTGAATTTGTTTCAGGTGTATCAGGTACATTCTTTTATGTTTTTTTGTTTCCTCTTTTTCAAAATGTAGCAATTGGTTATCTAAGCATAGTGATTTAATTTGTGGTCTTTGAAATCCTGGTTACGAGAGAGTACATATGTCAGCACTATGTGATTACATCCTTAAACCTTTTTACTGTCTTTTTTTTTTTGATATGAAACAAATATTTCATTGATGGTATGAAATATACAAAAGGCCACATGGGCAATTACAAGAGAGCTTTCCAACTTGTAATAAGATTACTTAGAGAATAGCTACTAAAAATTGGATAGAAACATTTGCACCATCTGAGAGCTAAGGTAATGACCCTATCAAAAAATAAATCAAAAGGGAGAGCCTTTGTCATTGAAAACTCTGTTGTTCCTTTCCAACCAAAGATTCCAAAAGAAGGCCCGATAAAACTGTATCCATAGAGTCTGTTTTCTTCTCTTAAATGGGTGCCCCGCCAATATCTGGTCAAGAAAGATAGTAGGATTTGTGTGTAGGGGAGTTTCCCATCCAAAAGTTGCGAGTAGTTGGCTCCAAAATTGATAAGCGAAATCACATTGTGTGAATAGGTGACCCTGTGTTTCTGTAGCTTTAAATTAGAGAAGGCAACTGTTTGGGGATAGGGTGATGTGAGGGAGCTTTTTCTGTAGTCTGTTATGGGTATTGATCGCCCCATGACTAAGTTCCCAGCAGAAGAACTTGACTTTCCTTGGGCATCTCCCATGCCAAATACGAGGGAATAGAGTGGAGGCAGTGAGATCTTTGTTAGTGGTGAGAATGCGATAGGCAGATTTTGTAGAAAAAGATCTGTTGGTTTCCAAAGGCCATGTCCATTGGTCATTAAGGGAGGTAGGTGTGGTTGAGTCTAGTATATGGGAGAGAGCTAACCAATCAGAGAGCTCATCGTCTTTTAGTGGTCGGCGGAAGTTGTAATCCCAGGAGGCTGTGGCGTGTGACCAAAGCTCTGAAATAGTGGCTTCTTTGTTGGTCGAAATAGCATAGAGATTTGGATAGAGGCTGTCCAGAGTCCCTTGTGATAGCCATGTATCGTGCCAAAAATTGAGAGCGCTTCTTTCACCCACTTTGCAAATGGCATATGTCCTGACAATGCTGATTTGCTTAGTAATTCCAGTCCATGGCCCCTTGAAACGATTTCTGCGAATGGATGGCCAGGTAACCGCCATTGTATTTGGCCGCTACGAGTCTCCTCCATAGGTGGTTTGGCTCCGTAATGAATCTCCAAATCCATTTAGATAATAAAGCTCGGTTCCTATGGTTGATGTTACCAACGCCAAGGCCTCCTTCGTGTAGCGGTAGTTGGGTGCGGGTCCAGTTAATAAGATTGGGCTTGCCATTTGAGTTCGATCCCTCCCACAATAAATCTCTGAATATTTTACTAAGACGATCCGCAGCCTTTCCAGGAAGCTTGAAAAGGGAGAGGTAATAGATAGGGAGGTTTGTAGGGACAGATTGTAAGATAGTAAATCTGCCTCCTTTGGAAATGAAAAGGTTTTTCCATCTACTTTGCTGGAGTTTTTCAATTAAAGGGAGCCAGAAGCCTTCCTTTCTATGGTTCCATTTAGGGGGAGTCCCAAATATGTGCTTGGCCATGTCCCAGATGTGCAGCCCCACTCTATAGCAATCTGAGTTGTTATTTGTGGATTAATAGCCACTCCAAAAACGCTGGACTTTTTGTAGTTGATGTTGAGACCCGAGGCAAGCTCAAAATATTTGATGGTTTTGTGGAGAGATTTGATGGTGGAAGGATCCATCTTAGAAAATAAGAGTGTGTCATCTGGTTAATAGAAACCAATCCACATCTAGAGACATAACCTGATATGGAGCCATTTTGTTCGCCATGGAGGAGCAAACGGCTAAGGACGTCCATGATCAAGATAAAGAGGAAAGGTGACAGCGGATCCCCTTGCCTTAATCCTCTTATGGCTGTGATTTTGCCTCTTGGTTTTTCGTTGATGATAATGGAGAAACTAGTGGTAGAAATGCAAGCTCGGATCCATTTCCTCCATCTCACTCCAAAGCCTTTGTGGTGGAGAATCATGTCTAGAAAATCCCAGTCTACCATGTCAAAAGCCTTTTCAAACCACACCTTCTTCTTTTCTCACCTTCCAATCGTCAATAATTTCATTGGCTAAAAGAGAAGAGTCAAGGACCTATCTACCTTCTACAAATGCGGACTGGTAGGCTGTAATCGTTTGGGGCAGCAGGTTTTTGAGCCTCTCGGATAGGACACGGGCAATGATTTTGTATGCACAAGGAATGAGGCTGATAGGGCGATAGTCATGGACTGTTTTTGCATCTTTTCGCTTTGGGATGAGGCAAATATAGGTCTTGTTTAATGCAGCATTGATGATTCCATTTTGGAAAAAATCTTGGAACATTGCCAAAATATCGGATTTGATAATGTTCCATGACTTTTTGAAA
Source organism: Momordica charantia (assembly GCF_001995035.1). Next base: position 267,863 of record NW_019104576.1, read on the forward strand.
AATTCTGCAGTGAAACCATCCGGCCCAGGGGCTTTGTCCTTTCCAACACAGGAGACTGCTTTGCAGATCTCCTCGTCCGTGAAAGGGAGCTCCAGCCTTGTAGAGTTGTCTATAGTGATGGGATCCCATGGGAGATTGGTAGGGCAACTTCTCTGTCCAGCTTTCCTAGTGTAGAGGGATGAGTAGAAATCAATGAATTCCTTTTCAATATCCCCAATTTGTGTGAGGCTATTACCTACCTGAGAGAGTAGTTCAGTAATGGTGCTTCGTCTTCTTTTGTTTGCTAGGAAACGGGGGAAGAATTTAGTATTTTCATCCCCCTCATGTAGCCATTTTAGCTTGCATTTCTGTCTCCAGAAAATCTCTTCTTTAGCAGCAAGAGAGAGTAATTCCTCACAAATAGTCAGGCGCTCCTGAACCTTGTCAGGGGATAGGGTGCGGGTTCCTTCCAAATCATCCAGTGTGGATAAGGACTGGATGGGCTGTCCTTTTGAGAGTGTATGCAACTGAAGTGTTCTTTGTTCCACACCTTTAGGGCTAGCTTCAATGCTTTGAGCTTCATCATCAAGCCATGGCCAGGCCAACCATGGATGGGGTTTCTATTCCACCAAGACTCTGGGTGTTGGGCCCCAATTGTTTTGTCCAAATTCCAGGAGGATGGGGAAATGATCGGATGTGGTTCTGTCCAGTCTCTTAGCAGTTGGCATCCCAAGTTTGTCCGTGCACCCTTTAGCCAATAGGAAGCAATCGATTAAGGAGTGTGATTGGTTCCGGGACCACGTGAGCTTGCCGTTGCTGAGGGGAATATCAATGAGACCAGATCCATCAATGAAGGAGTTGAATGTCTGCATACTTTTGGTGAGGGGGCGGCCACTGGATTTTTCCCAAGACCATCTGGTGACGTTAAAGTCCCCAGCTAATATCCAAAGATCGGACAAAAGTCAGAAAGATCTTTGAGCTCCTGCCAAAAATGATGGTGGTGCTTAGAGGTGGATGGACCATAGATTCCCGTGATCCAGAAAGAGAAACCGTAAGCTAAGATAAAGTTTAGGGAAAGGGAAAAAACACCTTCAATAATCTCCCTTGTTGTAAAGGCGGCGTCGTCCCAAAGGATAAGTATCCCACCAGTTGAACCCACAGTGCCAAGAGTCACCCAATTTATCCCATGGGAACTCCAAAGGGATTTAACAATTGAGGGGTCAATAATAGCCATCTTTGTTTCCCGTAGGATCACCACACTAGGATTAATGTGGGAGATAGTTTGCTTGATGAGGGCCCTCTTCTTCCATGAGCCTAGACCCCTTACATTCCAAGAGAGGATCTTCATTTGGCACGGGATGGTCCCCCCTTTAAAAGCTTTTGTTTATCATAGTTGATGGATGAAGTTAGGTTCCTTAGCTCTCGCGTGCCTGTTTTGGGTTTTTGGGTTTTGGAAGGCTTTTTGGCCTTAGTTTCTACTTGTGGGATGGCCATGATGCATAAACCCGACTCCTGTAGGTAGCTGGCCAAGTAACGTTGGAGATAGCTTGGAGAGAAGAGGTTTTTGGCCAGGTTTTCGTCAGTAAAGACAGGGCTGTCATAGGTGTCTGCCAGTGTGGGTAGTGCGGCAGTGTGGCAGTGTCAGTGGCCATGGGGGGTGAAGAGGGTTGTTTGGATGGGTTGGCGATGGATAGGGTGTTGGATGGTGAGTTGGGTTGTGTAGGGGTAGAAATGTGAAGGGGGGCTGCCTCGGTAATCGATAAATCACCAAAAAGAATGGTGGGGATAATGGGTGTGGAAGGGCTATTGCGGATAGCCAAAAGTGGGCTATCATCGGGGAGCGGACTCGAAAAATAGTCAACCTCATCAAGGTCATCAATGAAAGGGCTGCTAGGTATGGGGCTAGGTTTCCTTCTTTGTAGGAGAGAGATGGGTTGGGTTTTATCCCTATTAGGGGATGGCTTCTGCACCAATGCTTTGGGAGGCGGTTCATAGGGAGGGAGGGTAGCAGTGACTTTTTCCTTCCCTTTAATCGAGGTTGGGGGTGCTTTTGATGGGTCAACATCCTCTGTCAGTGGTTCAGATGGGGTAGGTGTGACAGACTTCTCGAGACTTAAAGCTTTTCACCTATTGATGTAGTCAACAACAAGTTCATCTTTTCGTTGCTTGGTGTTGGTGAGTTCCATCATACTTATAGTTCG
>NW_019104576.1:281251-304158 GCF_001995035.1 Momordica charantia
CCACAAACCATCATATATGAATTTTGCATGAATTGGAACTCAAACAACCGAGAAAAAGTCCGAAACAAAGTTAAAACATAGTAAAAACAGCATCTAAAACCTTCTTTTTACGCATGTAAACAAGCGTAATCATCAAGTACCGCTGATCCTCTAATGAACAACCCGGTTATGGTCCAAACAATAATTGGAAGTCCCTCTCGGGCCAGTGAGAGGGTGGAGCCCTTACAAATCAAAGGACGAGCCCTAATAGGTACGAGTCCATAATTCACTCAGGATTGAGATCGAGTTACCTGGTCATCCTATTCAAATATTAATCTATTAGCTAACGGTGTTACAACTAAAGATTAATTATTTCGTGGTCCGGTCTTATACAAACTCAATGTATTGAATACTCCCACTTGCATGTCTCCACACGAACGACCTGAATCAAGTAATTTGTAACTATTACAAAGTGGGCCGTCTCCATAGTGTTACCAGGATAAGGTACCCAACCTTATCCATACACTATTGACCTTTTAGGTTACTACTGGAACATTATCCACCTGTATATCGAATATATACTGTATATATATACAATATATATCAAATATATACGCTGTATATTAAATATATACTGTATATCTGTTATATATTGTTCCAGTTACATGACATAACCTTAAATGTTAGTTTATTGGATTTGGGTTAATGCAATTCTACCAAAAACAACTTTATTGAATGAATATTTGTTTTATGTTTACAAACCACGAGTTTAGGGCATAAAACCTAACAGCTAACGCCATCCATTTAAAGATAAATGAATGTCTACAGTGGGACTCACGAAAAAGTAAGTGTATTTTCTTGCCACTCGTGTTTCTTACCATTGTCTTTCTCTCACTTTTATTTTTGTTTTCTTTCCCCCACTCTTATTTTCTCTCAAGACTATTTTTTGACTTGTTTTTTCTTCTTTTGGATTATTTTTTCATTTTTTGTTTGATTGTATATGATTTTTTTTTACATAAGACTCTTTTTTTCTTCCCACCCACCCCCGTCCTCACTAGGGAAATAAATTTGAGAGGCAAAATTTTTGCACAAAAAGAACAAGGACTTCCAAACTAATGAAAAAGTTTAAGGTTTTTTTTTTTTTAAAAAAAGAAGCAGGACACATTTTTATAACCAAAACGAAAAGTGGAAAATGACTTATGGCTTGATCATAAAACTAGGAAATCTAACCTATTCACGTCCTTAAGTATCCTCATCGACATGATACAAAAACAAAAAACAAATGAAAGCTTTTCATTAAAAAATGTGCATGTTGAGAGTTTAGAAAATATGCTATTGAAGAAGCTAAAGACAAACTCGTAGCTAGAACAAGGAAGTATGAAAAGTTTGAACTGAAAGCAACATGCAGAAACACCACCAATATTTCTTACTAACAGCACAACATCCCACAAAAACTATCTTAAAACCAAAACTAACCTAAACAACCTAACAAGCACACACTAAAAAAATCAGTCTAACATACAAGATCTAGATCCAAAACATCAAGTATCAAAGCAAAGATAGAGATATACTCCCCTAATCCTCATCCGAAGAATCATCGCTTGTAGGAGTGGTGGTAGGTTGTGAAGAAGAAGGCAAGTCGGCTTTGAGCTCTTCGGGAAGAATCATCACTTCATCAATGACCGCCAAGAGTTCAGCAATTTTTGACGTTGTCATTTCTTGCTCTAAATCACCAAAAACTAAAGGCTTTTTAGTAAAGATAGGATCTGGAAAATTTGGAGATGAAATACCTTGTAGARTGGCTGGTGGAATTTCCTCCAAAATTGAGCCAGGCGCAATTTGGCAATGAATTTCAACCATGGCCGAATTTGAATGATCCAATGGTTCTGTGTCGTGCTCTGAGTCACCACTAACCTGTTCTTGGCCCTCTACATCCATAGCAACAGTAATGGGGGAATGGGGAGGGATATACAATTCTAAAGATTCTGAAACAGGGGTATTTTTAGTGAAATCAAATGTAGGATGTCTTTTAATCTCACCAAATTTCCTCATTCAATTCCCTAGAATTTTCTACTAACCTTTGCCACTTTTCATTCAATTCCGTTATTCTGGCACTAACATAGTCATCCCCTTTTTGAATATTCTCTCTTTTCTTATTGTGAATCTCAATTCTCTCATTAGTTTTAACAATGTTAGCATCTAAAGCAGCACCTTTATCATGCAAAGTTTTTTTTTTAAGATACACCTTGCTAAATTCCTCTAATTTCTTTTTACTATGGCCTCCTTCATTAACCCCAGTAACACGAGATTCTAAAATTATTTTTTCATGATAAATTTATTTCTTTGTTCATTAGGATCAAAAAATAGCTTTTCATGATAAATTTTAGGGGGTTTAAGAGGAATCATACCCGGTGGAGTTGGTGGTGGAAGCATCACCTTCTTCTTCCCCTTCTCTTTGTCGCATGGCTTGGAGGAGGGGGAACCTTCCATGGTTCTTGATATTTTTTTTTTCACAATTAAGACCAAAAAACTCCACACCCTTGCCTTGAAGTTACCGAAAAAGAGAGAGGTGTGAGGGATTTGAGGGTTCTTGAAGATTTGATGAAATAAAATTTGAAAACCAAATGAGAGGTTTTGGGGTGGAAATTGCAAATGAGAGGGAAGACTATTTAGGGCTTTTGTTTTATTTTGTTAAAACTTTTGAAAAACATATTAGAGTTTAGTAATGGGGTCTCTTATGATTAAAAAATATCCCAAAATCCATTCAAACATAACACAAATCAAGCCCACGAAAGCCTTAATCCATTTTTCGAAAATCCTTTTTTTCCCCTTAAATTGCGCCTGCCGCAATTTTGAAGTGGGTAAGATCTTGATCCTGCAAAATTCAAATGCAAAAACAAAAATCAGATTTGAAATCTACACAAAAAAGCCTTATGGACACGTAGATTAAATATGAAATATGTTATCGACAACACATATCAGCATGTTGTCTAATTGAAGCAAATACTTCTACCTATAAAAGAACATGACTAAGCACACATGAACAAAACAACATATTCTTCAACACTAAAGAAACTCCATTCAAACATAACATAAATTAAGCCCACGAAAGCCTTAATCCATTTTTCGAAAATCCTTTTTTTCCCCTTAAATTGCGCCTGTTGCAATTTTGAAGTGGGTAAGATCTTGATCCTACAAAATTCAAATGCAAAAACAAAAATTAGATTTGAAATCTACACAAAATAGCCTTACGGACACGTCTAAGATTAAATATGAAATATGTTATCGACAACAAATATCAGCATGTTGTCTAATTGAAGCAAATACTTCTACCTATAAAAGAACATGACTAAGCACACATGAATAAAGCAACATATCTTCAACAATAAAACAAGGGTTGGGAAACTCCCTCAATTCGGCTAATGAGTAAAAAAATAACGGCCACCAAATGGCATTTTTTTTAATGGGCATTCCATATTTAAATCTTGTTTTGTTACTTCTTATGCATTAGTAATCTTCCGAATGGACGCTAGGATATCAAAAATATGTCGATGAGGGTTTAAAAGAGAGGACTCTCGAGGGAGGTCGAAACAGGTGTGCCTAATGTCCTCCTCTTGTCGCGGAGAAGATACGTCAGACCGAGGGTTTTCCGAGGCACTGCCATCGAAAACCTTATCCCTTACAGGGACGTCGTCCTAAGACTCATCCTCTCCTCCTCTTGGATGAGCCATGGACCCCAAGGCAGGCGACACTCTATGATCACCGACTGAAGGATCTGAAGAAACTACATCACTTGAATATGGCTCAACGAACTCAGTAATCCGGAAGGTCGGTTCCTCAGGAGGAGCCTCAACTAAAGAGCTCGCCGCACTCATCTTCACCAAATGATGCCACTTAAGTGGAGGGACTATTTCCTCCGGACGAGGGAGTATCTCCACCGAAGGACTCTCCTCGCCAGTTCGAGCCGGAAAGGCTAGAGAGGCAGTGACTGTAGTATTGGTCAAAGCGATGCTCCCACTGTTGTCAAAATCTCTAAGGGAAGTTTGCCTGATCCGGAGAAGAGAGCATACAACAAGTTCATGCCCAGTAGGCGAGACTGACGGTGGTCTCACCACACCTGCGCAAATATTTGGGTAAGGAGATGAACAATGAATTTGGATTACATTCTAACCAYTGGCCGACAAACGGGTTATCACCGACCAACCACTAGCCGCCAACGAAGAACCAGTGGTCCTTCCAGTGCTTATTCGAGGATAGGGTGTTGAAGAGTGTCCCACGACGAGAACCCAGACTATAGAACCCTGGGAAGCCCTTAATCAACTTCATCGGTGTCATGGTGGACAGTAGGGTGAAGGTCATCTTCTCACCTCCGCTCAACTCCAGCCAAAGGATGGCTAGTGCCATCAAGATTCCCCACACATTGGGAGCCTGTTGCACTAGAACCACACTGACGAGGGTCAAGAAATATTGCGCAAAAAGAGAGAAGGGAAGCCTAACCTCGTTCTAGAATATCTACAGATAAAAGCTCACCCACCTTGTCTATCCTTTTCCTCCTCCATCAGGAGACGCATGAGGACGTAATCCGGGATTCGATATTTAGAACGAAGTTTCGAAAGATCTTGTTTTGTAACAACCGAAAAAAATATGTAAATATATATATATTTAAATTATTATTTTTTAGTTGTTTTCTTTTATTTTCTCAAAGATAAACCTTTTTGTTTTAGAAATTACTTTTAAAAGATAATGTGTTCTTAGAATTTAAAAAAAATAAAAAGAAAGAGTTTTATCAAATCTATATCTTTTTATTATCCTTTTTAAATAAGGATTCATTAGGGTTTAATATAAAAGCCCTTAAACCCTAGGTTTTATTTTTGTTAAACTGCTAGACCTAGTTTTCTCTCAAAGAGAAAAAGAAAAGAAAAGAAGAATAGTTTTGGTATTTTCTCTCAAAGATCGGTAAGATTTTCTTCCTCATAGTTTTAGTTTTATTTTTCTTGATTTGTAGTTCTTTAATTCAATTACTGGGAAAAGTTTTGAGGTTTTTTTTTAGAATAAAAGATTTTAAGGACTTTTTACCCTAAAAATTTTCCAGAATTTTTGGTTTGAATCTTTTTGTTTATAAGACTGTTTTTGGGCTATTTTGAGGCTCTTTTTTACGTAAAAAGTTTACATATTTGTATCCTATAAATTATAGTTTGTTGTTATGATTTTTACATGAAAAATTATATGTTTTTACCAAGTTTTAAAGGTTTTCTATAAAGTTTTCAGATCTGATTTTTCTATAAAAATCAATAAATTGTTAATTGTTTTATGGAAAATTCTTGGAAGTTTGATTTATAAAACAGAAAATTTTTCAGATTTAAAATTCCCAAATTTTCAATTGTTTAGAAGGTTTTTAAGCTGGTTTTATTGAGAAACTTTTTGTAAATTTAGTTCGTATTGATTTATATCGATTCTTGTAATTTTAAAGGTTGTTATGGTTGATTTTAGAGGTTTTTTAACCTAGTTTTCAGATCTGGTTTTGTAGCCCCAAATCCATACTTTCCTAATTATTTTGCATAAAAAAGTGTTTTGAATGGGAAAATTGGGTAGATAAGATTTGGGATAGTAATTGGTTGAATTTTAAATCCATGGATAGGATTTAAGGATTGATTTTAGATATTGGTTGTTTCTAGGCATACGTACCAAGGAAGAAGTAAATTAGATTCGTAGGATTTCTGAAAGAGGTAAGTAATTTACCATATCCCTTCGAAAATTGTTGTAAGTAATTTGTCATATCCCTTCGAGAAAGTATTGTAAGTGATTTACCGTATCCTTTCGAAAAGTGTTGTAAGTGAATTTGTCATATTTCAAAAACTAAAATGTATTTTTGATTTGATAGGACGATTTGAAATTGATATCTTGCATATGAAATTGAAGTTTTATTATGGATTTGAAAACTAATTTGGCAATTGAAATTATGTTTATTTTCAAAGTATTTGAAGTATTCTTAAATGATTCGATAAAGTTTTGTTTAAATTTATTTAAAGGTTTGAAATTCATATTTTGTTTATTTGTAAGATTTCTGAAATCATGTTTTGGAGGATTGATAAAGTTTGTTTTAAATTATTTCAATGTTTTGAATTAATTTAATATTGAAAGTAAGGAGTTGTTTTGCATTTTATTTGAAAGATATTTTGATTGATTTCATAGGGCTATCCGGATATGCCATGATTTTGTTTTGAGGAACGTCTTGCTTATTTGGGGTAGTAGCCTAATTTGGAATTGATGGATTTCTGTTCTGGCTTATTTGTGGGAAGACACTTTTGTGGTTTGGCATTCCTTGGGAATGAAGATTAATGTGTGTGTTATTCAATCACATGGCCTCACACTTAAGTAACTCTGTTCTGGCCGATATTATTTCGACAACTCTGTTCTGGTCGATATTTTTTCGACAACTCTGTTCTGGTTGATATTAATTCGACAACTCTGATAGAAACTTCTGATTGATTGGTGTTACCGACGGGTAACCACATATGTTCTGTAGGCTACCCAAATAATGCAACATTCCACTCTAATTTTGAAAGTATGAATGAATGTAAGATTGTTTTGAATGTTTGAATGATTTAGTTATTCAAAAGTTTGAAAGTTGTACCAAGTGTTTTAGAATAAACTTTGAAAGTTTTGATTGAAAGAAAGTTTGTTTTGAAGGATTTGAAGTTTGATCGAATTAAAGTTTGTTTTGAAAGAATGAAAGTTTGTTTTAACTGACTGTAAATTTTATCTTATTTGAAGTCTTTGTTTCCGAAAATCTAGTTTATTTTTGAAAGTTCTGAAAATTGTATTAAATATTTTAAAGGACTTTAAAAGTTTTGATTTATTCGTATTTTTGTTTACGAATGTTTTGAAAGGAAAATGAATTTTGAAATTCGATATGGAAATTGTTTATTGAGTATTTTTTTACTCATTTTTTTTCTGTTTTCTAAATGTTTTCTGATGAAGGTTCAAGTGACCATTCAAATAGTGATTGAGGAATAGCGTTCTGGCATGAGAAGTTGAAATCTTTAGTATTTTCCATTGTTTTTAGCTTATGAGAACTTAGTTAGTTCTGGTAATTATTCTTTGGCTTTATTATAGTGTAGGTTTTTTTTTTGTGTCAAAGTTGGACTTGTCCTTATCTTTTGTCATAGTATCGTATTAAATAAAGAAGTCTTTCCGTTAATTTAGTGTTTAGTTATTTACGCTTCCGCATTTTGTCAGAATGACGGTATTGGAAAATACGGGTTGTTACAGTTGGTATCAGAGCCAGGGTATAAGGTTCTGTAGACTCTATAAGCAAGGTTAGCTAAGTCAGATAAATGCTCATGCCAGAACATTTAGGTTTGGATAATCCAAACGATACGATGTTTTCTCTAAAGATTAACTTCTATGGTTATCTCCTTAATCATAGTTAAGTTATGTTACCTTTCTTGGTAAAATTATTTTTATGGAACTTATTGAGGAAAAATCGACATAAAACTTTCTTATAAAGTAGTTTGGTTACTTTTGTCTTATAGAATGTTTTTGGCAGCATAGTGTTGACAAATGGAGTCAATGATAGGATCTCAACGTTGGGTCTACTCTTGTAGTGTGAGATTAAATTATATTCTTACGTTCCTTAGGGAGTAAGAACCAAAAGTAGAGTTCCCACAAGCTATAAGTTAAATTTTGGTTAGAAGTACAAAATTTTCACCCAGTGAATAGAATGGAGTAATGAATACCTTTTGGATATGAATAATAGATGGAAGAGATAGAAACTTTTTAGAACTCATCGATATCATGTATATTGTTAGTTAATTGATTTTTAAAGCTACATGTGTATTGGACAAGAAAAAAAATAGGTCGCTCATTTACTCTTATGACCTATCGTGCGGCAAGGACAGACACCCTAGGTAGAGTTTAGGTTTGAAGCCCTAAACAGTCTTCACGTTCACTCGCTTACTTAAGAAATCCGAGACTTGTGGTAGAAGCGAATCCATCTTATCTAGTTTACTAGGGAAATGAGCAAACAATTTGAAATAAACATGTTCGAGACATAAGTTACATCCCCATACAACTTGAAAATTTATGACAAGATTTGTGCTTATGAATTATACATATTGGTACAAGAAGTCTCGTTGTTATTTGAAACTTAGAACTTTGGTATGTGTTTGTTCAAAGATATTGCATGAGACTTTGGCGATGATGCTTAAGTACAGTACGAGAATTTGATTTTCCCTTTATGTTAAAGGAGAAGGATAAATCGTCATATTGGAAAGGTGATTAATAAGATTTTGTTTTAAAACCTATTAAGAAGGAGATCATGGCTGAAGCTCATAATACTCCATACTTGGTTCACCCTGGCAGTTTAAAAATATACCAAGACCTCCAAAGAACTTATTAGTGGATAGGAATGAAGCGAGACATTGCCGACTTTGTTAGTCATTGTCTAACATGCCAGCAGGTAAAAATTGAACATAAAAAACCATCGGTACCCCTCCAACCATTGGTTATACCTGAGTGGAAATGGGAGACTATCTCAATGGATTTTGTGACTTGATTACCTAAGACACAACATGGTTTTGAGACTGTGTGGGTCATTGTTGACCGTTTAACTAAATCAGCTCACTTTTTACCGAGTAAGTTTACTTACACAACAAAAAAAATGGGCTCAAATTTATGTCAAGAAAATAGTTCGACTGCATGGTATACCAATCTCTATAGTATCGGATAGAGATCCCAAGTTTACCTCTAAGTTTTGGAGAAGTTTGCATAAGGCTCTGGGCACGAGACTTGACTTCAATACTGCTTTTCACCTGCAGTCCGATGGCCAAACAGAGAGGACAATTCAAACATTGAAAGATACGCTTCGAGCTTGTACGTTGGATTTCCAAGGGAGTTGGGAGAAAGTCTGCATTTAATTGAATTTTCTTATAATAATAGCTATCAAGCAACCATTGGAATGACACCCTTCGAGGCTCTTTATGGACGAAAATGCATGTCACCTGTCAATGGGAGTGAAGTTGGAGAGAATTTAATTTTGGGACCAGAATTAGTACAGAAGACAAACAAGTCTATTAACTTAATCAAATGGAGAATGGAGACAGCCTAGAGTCATCAAAAAAAAGTTATGCTGATGTTAGAAGAAAAGAATTGAACTTTGAGGTTGGAGACATGGTGTTTCTGAAAGTTTCACCATTAAAAGGAATTTTAAGATTTGGAAGGAAAGGAAAGCTTAGCCCAATATTTATTGGACCTTTGAAATTTTAGAAACGACGAGTGTTGTAGCATATCGCTTGGCCTTACCACCTGCCTTAGATCGAATCCACAATACTTTCCATGTTTCAATGCTTCGGAAGTATATTGCAGACGTATCACATGTGCTAAGCTACAAACCACTCCAAGTAAAAGAAAACCTAACCTATGACGAGATTCCAATTCAAATTTCGGACAAGAAGGATTGAGTTTTATGCAATAAAACCATTCCTCTTGTAAAAGTTTTATGGAGGAATCATTCATCTGAAGAAGCTAATTGGGAAACTGAAAAGGATATGATAGATAGTATCCTGAATTATTTGCTTCGCAAGATATGTAAATTTCGAGGACGAAATTTATTTTTAGGTTGGGTGTTTGTAACAACCGAAAAAAAAATATAAATATATATATATTTAAATTATTATTTTTTAGTTGTTTTCTTTTATTTTCTCAAAGATAAACCTTTTTGTTTTAGAATTTACTTTTAAAAAATAATTTGTTCTTAGAATTTAAAAAAAATAAAAAGAAAGAGTTTTATTAAATCTTTATCTTTTTATTATCCTTTTTAAATAAGGATTCATTAGGGTTTAATATAAAAGCCCTTAAACCCTAGGTTTTATTTTTCTTAAACTGCTAGACCTAGTTTTCTCTCAAAGAGAAAAAGAAAAGAAAAGAAGAAGAGTTTTGGTATTTTCTCTCAAAGATCGGTAAAATTTTCTCCCTCATTGTTTTAGTTTTATTTTTCTTGATTTGTAGTTCTTTAATTCAGTTTATTGGGAAAAGTTTTGAGGTCATTGTTTTTTAGAATAAAAGATTTTAAGGACTTTTTACCCTAAAACTTTTTCCAGAATTTTTGGTTTGAATCTTTTTGTTTATAGGCGCAAATTAAGTAATAAATTAGAAATGTAAACATACTTAATTAATTCTACCAACTAAATAATTATCAACCACTAAATTAGAAAGCAACAACTTTTCCTCACAATAAAGCCTAACAATTAATCCAATGATATTTATGATAAAAAAAAAATTAATTGTGAAAATTAAAGAGAAAAAATGTTTGAGAAAATTACACTGGGATGTTATAGTGGTTCGAAAAAACCGAACTACTCCACTCTCCAAGCTTCTATTGAGTATTAGATTGAAGAACACGAACTTTTCACGATATGAGTCGAACTGATACAATGCCTCCATTTCTTAAGGAGCAAGAAGAAATTCAATTTTTCATGGTTCATGATCAAATCGTGTAGTATCCCATGTTCGTGATTAGTTATATATACGATTTAGACTTCATTCTGTTTTATTTTGAGATTCTTTAGGTTTTTTTTTTTAAATACTGTTTTGAATTTGATGGTTGTAATTATTCTATGGTTTGAGAAATAGATACTAAACTTTGGATCTCCAATAATTATTCTTCAGGTTTTTTAAAATATACTGTTTAGATGTTTTCGGCTTCTGTCACTTGTTTGAGCATGCGATTATTGGTCAGAACAACTATTTTATGAGCTTGAAAATACAAGCACAGCTTTCGAGCAAACGTTATCAGTGCTGTGACAATTTTCTCGACTTAAGTGTAGCTCGTTTCAGCCTCAATCATGACTTTAGGGTCGAGCTAAACAGCATTTTCTGACGTGGCTAGGTTGAGGTACAGCTCATTGCATGAATTCAGCTTGGCCAGTAGTGGAACCAAAGTCAGGTATGCCTTGAGCTGGTTTAGCGCTTGCTCACATTCTTCTATCCCCTCGAACTTCTCTTCTTTCCTTAAGATCTTAAATAATGGAAGACGTTTATCGGTAGACTTAGGAATGAACCTATTAAGGGCGGCGATTTTCCCATTTAGGCTTTGGAGCTGCTTCAGATTCTTTTGCGACTCTATGTCCAGTATCGCCTGTATTTTCTCTGAGTTCGCCTCAATTCCTCTCTAATGGACTATAAAGCCCAAAAATTTACCTGAGGCCACACCAAAGGTGCATTTCATCAAGTTTAGCCTCATCTCATGGGTCGTCATGACTTAGAAAGCCTATGCTAGATCATTTTCACGTTGTTCGGTCGTCTTCATTTTGACTAGCATGTCATCTACATACACTTTCATGTTCCTTCCAATTTGTTTGGTGAACATCTTGCTAACCATTTTCTAATAAGACACCCCTAAATTCTTTAGTTCGAATGACATTACTATATAATAGAAGAGGCCCAATCCTAGTTGGGAATATGCATCTTAATTTTGTTGTACCTCGATAAGCATCCATGAACGTTAGCAGCTCATGTCTAGCTGTAGTGCCGACTAGTTGATCGATCCTCGATAAGGGGAAGTTGTCTTTCTCTACAATGTATATATTTAATATAAAATATATCATTAATATATAGTATATATTCGATATACAAGTGGATAATGTTTCAATCATAACCTAAATGGTCAATAGTACATCGATAAGGTTAGGTACTGTTTGGACTTTCTCTACCTTTAACAAAATTAGAGACTCGTGCAAGGGCACACGATCACAAGAAATACTTGGGAGTAATCCAAGGTCGAATCCTCAGGGACTTGTTGCTTTCAAAACAGTTTTTAAGAACTGAATGATTCAAATATGCAACTGTGGTTCATGAAGAAAATAGTGATAAGATGTTGTTGTTTGAGATTTTAACTATCAAGCAATTTAATAAAATTCAACCTCCTTGCTTCCTACCTTAGTTTTGATGCAAAACACATTGTTGGGAACATGCGCCATGTGCAATTCTCTGGCTTTTCTTGGGAATCTGGGTTCTACTCTTTCACTATCGCTTTTGGTTGCTGTAGAGGCTAGGGTAACCTACAATCATATGTCTATATGTGATTACAATCACTACAAGAATTTATTGTTTTCCCAATGAAATTATTCCCAACGTTGAAAACATCGTCGGGAGAAGTCATTTTCTCTCCACGAAAATAAAATCGTAGGGACAATTATAAGTTTTGTCGACATTACTATAGAAATGTTGGGAAAAAGTCTATATTTGCCAACGTTTTCTACAGAATGTTGGCAAATATTCGATTTATTGCGATGTTTTACAAAAAACGTTGGGAATATGGGTGGATAAATTCAAACACACCAAACTTACGTACTAAATATTTCGATTTTTTAATACAAATGTGGGGGCAAAGATTCCTTCTCTCGACGTTTTTACAAAAATGTTGGGAAAAGATCACTTAGACCCACGTTTTATTGGGTCATTTTCTCTTGACGAAAATAAAATCGTAGGGACCATTATAAGTTTTGCCGACATTTTCTATAGAAACATTGGGAAAAAGTCTATATTTGCCAACATTTTCTACATAATGTTGGCAAATATTCGATTTCTTGTGATGCTTTACAAAAAACGTTGGGAATATGGGCGGATAAATTCAAACACAACAAAGTTACATACTAAATATTCCGACGTTTTAATAAAAACGTGGGGGCGAAGATCCCTTCTTCAGACATTTTAATAAAAACGTAGAGGCGAAAATCTCTTCTCCCGACGTTTTTACAAAAAAGGTTGGGAGAATATCACTCTTCCCAACATTTTATTAAAAAAGTTGAGAGAAGTAATCTTATCCCTTCTCCTGACTCGTTTATTTTATGAATTAAATTGCGCCTTTGGATTTTCCCCTAAGTTTGATAATTTGATTTCTTGGACTTTCTAATCTTGGAGTTCTAAATTTTGGGTAAATAAGAATTAAGATTAATTTCATTGGATTAAGATAAATTTAGTTTTCGAACATTGGAGGAGATTTTTTTTTTTTAATTAAACCTTAAGTCCAAGGTTTTTGGAAGTTTATTTATTTATTTTATTTTATGGATTTTATTTTTGGGCTTTAGAGGTTAAGTTAATTATTCTATCTTGGATTGTGGAGAGTTTTATTTCGATTACCAAAGTGTAATTTTGGACTTCTTGTTTTGGGTCGATAGTTTTGTTTAGTTGGGTCTCTTTTAAAATTTAAGAATTTAGGTTTTTGGTTTTAAAACAAGGTTAGTAAATAAAGAAAAGAAAAGAAAGAAAAGGGAAATTAAAAGAAAAACAAAACAAGGAACCCTAGATATCCTCCCTCTTCTTTTATTCTTTCTTCCTGAACCCCCCAGCCGCCGCCCCCTTTATTTTTCGGCAACTCCTCCGACGATGGTGTCCCTTCAGCAATAGCATCATAACCCGATGGAGCATGGCCTCAACGAGCAGTGAATGGCAGACCCACGACTCCCTGACGAACCACGGCGGCGGTGAGTCTCCACGACAAGATTCAATAGCATCACCGTGGTTCGTCAAGGGTCGATGCACAGTTCGAGGCCTTGGCTATACATGGTCAAGGGTCGAATGCTAAGCGCTGTATAGAAGCGTCGATGCCTTGGCTATGCGTGGTTAGGGGTTGGTACGACTCAAAAGAGAAAGTCATGAAGAAACAGGAAAAAAAACTAGTGAGTTGAGATGCGAGGATAGGTTATGCAGGTAGGTAGCATGTTTAGATATGTCTTTATTTTTTTATTATGTAAAGCATGATGAATTGATAAACATGTCGTTTGAACCTCTTTGTGATAAGCATGTTGTTTGTACATGACCCTTCAGATAAGGGCTGCTTACTAGGTATCGTGGTTGGACTCACTCTCTTTTTCTCTCCAGTTTTTGCAGGCAACGAGTTACCCCTTTGGAATGGTGATGACGAGGAGGAGACTCGAGAAGAAAGACCATGACTAGCTTTCATTTAGTTTTATTGGGTTCAAGATAGGTTGTTAGAAGTTTATCTTGATTCAGTTAATGTACTCTGTTTAGATACTGTTTGTTCGAAGTTCAGGCTGTTGGATGATGTTTTAGATCGTTTTACTCTCTAGTTGGGTTTTGTTAAAGTTAGGTCGTTGTTTAATCGTGAACTTGATTTAAGCTGGATCCGTTCCTTAATTCAGTGTTTATAAACGATTGTAACTTTGGTTAATTTCAGATGTTGGTTGTTTTGTTTTAAACTTTTGTGAGTGTTGTTAATCAGAGTAGCGCAGTGGAAGCGAGGTGAGATTTTGATATCTTTTTGTGTTGTTAGTGGTTTACTCCTCTAGTATGAATGAGACTTTTAGGTGGTTTTAGTAACAATTCCCGTTTGAGATGTTCAAAATCCTTGCGCAGGGTTTAAAACATTCGACCGTATGCAACAAGAACTGGTAATTATGTGTAATTGATAATTACACGTACCATTATTGTATGTTTTGCATTAACCGGTGTAATTCATGTGAAATGTAGAAAGACAAGCTTGGCTTGGAGATCGGTCCCATCCAAATGTTTAAAGCGACGAGATATAATCCTGAAAAAGGATGGGTAAAGCCCCATGCCGAAACAACACATGTAAGTTTTAGTTTGTTAATTATATATTACGAGTATATGAAATTAGAGTATTGTTACACACTGCATGACCCATTTTTGTAGAAAGCGTTAGAGGACATGAGGATGCATCAGTACCAGAAAGGATCAATCCCCCAACAAAAGCAGATTATTGTCGAACTATATTTGATCCTCGATCCGGATTCGTCATAAGCATGGGGTTGGGCCCAACACTAGGAGTGAGAAGAGGAAGTTCATCCAACGATCCAACAGTCATGGAGGAACTAAACCAGACAAAAGAAGAATTAAAGGCGACTAAAGGCAAATTGAGGTTGACTAAAGAACGGTTGGACAATATCGAAGATCGCTTAAGCCGAACTAAAGAAGTTTTAGCCAACAATCTACGAAGTTCAGTAACTTCAAAAACTACTTCGAAAGTTTCATGAGTCAATCCTCAGACGAATCATGCCCTTTTTCTAGATAGGCATAAAACCTCTACTTAGGTTTTTGTAGCTTTTGAAAGATTTTAAACATGTAAATTCAATAACTTTTGAAACATGTGATCCTGGATGATATTTTGGTATTTGACCTTCAAATGAGGTCTCTCAAGAATATCGAGCTTGAAATTAGCCCATTTTATTTAAAAAAAAATTAAATAAATATTGCCAATATTTTTGGTAAAAACGTCAGTAAAACTATAAATATACTGACGTTTGCAAAACGTTGGCAAAATAGTAGATCTGCCAACACTTTTTGAAACCCTGACAAAATAGTAGATATGCCGACATTATTGAAACGTTGGTAGAATAGTACATTTGCCAACGCTTTTCAAAATATTGGCATAATAGTAGATCTGTTAACGCTTTTCGAAACGTCAGCAAATCTTTTCAGAACGTCGGCAAAATAGTAGATCTGCCGACGTTTTGAAAAGTGTCGGAAAATGGAAACTTTTGCCAACATTTTGAAAAATGTTGGCAGATGAAAACTTCTGCCAACGTTTTCAGAACTTCGACAACTCTGCCAACGTTTCTCTAAAACATTGGTAGATATGACGACGTTTAGGAAACGTTGGTAGAAAGTTAGCTCTACCAATGTTTTTTTGAAGGTCGGCAAAAGTATTGTTCTGCCAACGTTGGCAATATGCTTTCCCAACGCACTTTTGCCGACTTTTTTGCCAACGAATATTTATCGTTGGGAGAAACTACTCTCAACATTTTTTTGGTCTTTTCCAAATATTTTATAGCGTTGGGAAAAATTCTCATTTGCATTATGGGTTAGAGGGCCTATGTCTAGGATCATGTTTTATGCGCTTATGTCTAAGTCACATCCCATATTGGTTTCCTATTATTTTACCTAACCCAACCTTCTCAAAGTTGGACTTTAGTGTCTAAATCAAAATCTCATTGGCCAAATGGAAAAAAGACGTAAAGAGAAGTTTTTAGAAACCAACCCAAAAAAGTGCCAAGCGCAATCTGGGCAAATTCCCGAGCGTGTTGAAAATCAAATCATTTTGACTAAGGCATTCCACAAAGAGGTTGATAACTAATTTAGTACATAATTAAAGGAAAGAAAACACAAAAACATAAAAGAAGTAATTTTCATGGAATTAAAACGAATAAGTAAGTCGTACAAGGAGTTCTAGCTTGACCCTCTTCTCTTTCGAGCGTGAGGGGAGTGTAAACTCGCTTAAGAACTAAAGAAGAACAGAATAAATGAAGAACAAAAGGTAGAACTTGAATTAAAAGTAATACGATAAGCAAAAGAATGAAAATGCAAGGAAATAACAACTAAAAGTTAAATCTAAAGCATATGAACGAGTTCTACAACTAAGAAGGAATGAAATGAAGCTGAAAATGAGCTTGRAATAGATGATTTGCTTCTAGAGGAGAGGCTTCCTTTTATAGGCCCTTGAGTTGGTTGAACTCCCCATCATTTTAAGTGGAAATGGGTTGAGATTCACCTAACAACCCCTTATTGACTTGGACTCACAGTTGTAGCTTGATTCAAACATGTTGGAAATGTCCCCCTTGCCCTTCATTAAGTGAAACACACGTTTTGGTCAATGTTGACTTGAAAATTGCACCAGGCGCAATTTCCCTGCAAAATGGATTCTGTGATTTTCTTCGAACTTTGACCATATTTTTCTCATTTTTTTCTTAAAGTACCATATATTTCAATTTATCCATAAATGTTCTATGCATGTTCTACTTTAAGAATATATAATTCTTTTTGGCTAATAATGATTGGAAAGGGTTCAAATTTGTGGTCAAACAGGCATACAGACACATATTTATGCAGTAAAAAGTCAACCCTAACAGGTACCTTATCTTGGTAATACTATGGATATAACCTGCTTTGTAATAGTTACAAATGACTATATTCAGATCGTTCATATGATGACACACAAGTGGGGGTATCATATACAATGAGTTTGTATAAGACCGAACCGCAAAATAATTAAGCTTTAGTTATAACATCGTAAACTAACTAGATTAATATCTCATAGGATGACTAAGTAACTCGATCTTAATCCTGAGCGAGTTATGGACTCCTGCCATTAAGGGATCGTTCTTTGATTTATATGGGTGAGAGTAGTTCGGGTTGCCGACTCAATAATCCGACTGATAAGATGAAAAAGATACCCATATTTTATATATTTATTTTACTTTTTATTAAATTATTATGTTTAAATATTTGAATTAAATTATAATTTATCATTTTGTGGCAGATTGAAGATATTCAAGAATAATAATTTAAAAACACAATTTTACAGGATAATGTGGACTTCACCAAATTGGGGAGAGCTCAACGGATAAATACAGACACAATTGTTATGGCGGGACGCTTCAATTATGAATTTTTAGGATATTTTGTAAATAAACAGATATAATCAAAGTAGAAAACATAATCCTAAATTGATTAAGAACTCTTTTATTAAGTTGTTTTATTTTAAAAATGATCTTCCCAATTAGTTAGGAATTCCTTATTAGATATAATTCCTCCTTAAAAGAGGATAAAATTAATCTTTATAAATAGAGAAGTCTTATTGGGAGATCCAAGATCCAAGTTCCAACGAAAAGCTCTCTTCTCCAAAATTTAAGTTCTCTCTCTACCATGAGTAGCTAGGCTTTAATTCTTCCAATTCAAGGGTGATTCAAGTCCGATTGTAAGCTTGGGAGGCTCAAGTTAGATAGAGATTTCTTCTTTTTCAAGTATTCTTTGTTTCTTATTTTTATTATTTATGAATAATTTATATTAATTAAATTGATGCCTTAATTCATATTAATTGTTCTACTGCTATCCATGAGTTTGTGATCTGTAATTGTCATGACTGATTGAAATAAGTAGCAAGGGGTTGGTTTATGTGTGTGTATTTATGGCTTTTCCATGTTTACATAGCTTGCATAATAGACTCTAAGGAAACAAAGGGACAAAATTAATTAACTTGCAGCTATCTCAAATTAATTGATTTTGATTTAGTCATTCTCATCATCCTTAATGCTATTCTTTGATTAATATGGAATGGTATCGTGCCCAGTTGATTAATTAATAAGATTTAATTTTGATGCTTGGTCTAAATTAATTAAATTAGGAGAATTAAAACTTATCACGGCTGTTCCGAGTAAGTAGACTAAGTTCTTGAATCAAGAGTCGATTTTTTTTTTATATAAAGCGTATGATCAAGATTACAATTGGATGAAAATCACACTTTTGGATTGGAAGCTTGATAAGATTAACTTTTGTTTTCCTTTTAGTTTATCTTTTTAAATTTCAAAATTTAAATACAAAACCCCCTATTTTTTTTTTAACTTTGAGAAATTAATTTCACTGGTTCACTTGGGATTCGACCTGGTCTCACTACTTCTACAAGTTAGATTTAGTAAAATCAGTAATTATTTTGGAAGCCCTCGACAACCCTTACCACCTACTATTTTGGGGACGAGACCGAGTGGGGAGCTGGAAACATAACTACGAAAGATTGAATTCACTCCTTCCCGACTTTAGGGTAAGCAGGTGAGTGTTCCCTTAAATGTTGACTCTGGGACTTGAACAAGGAGGCCTCACCCTCTCACTGGCCCGAGATAAACTTCTGTTTAATGGTCGGACCATAAACAAGTTGTTCATTATAGGAGTAGTGGTATTTAAGGTACATACGTAACTTAGAGGTAAAAACGGTAATTTGACTCAACTGTAGTTACAAATACTCGTGAAGGATTGACTTGCCGTCAATGGTCAATTTCTGTGGACACGAAATATTCTGCAGTGAGAACAGTGCAGTTGTGGATCTTTGTTGGAATGATTTGCAGTTAACGAATGTTGGTTCATTTGGTTTATGAGTTTAATCAATTAACCTCATATTGTTGGAGCTTCTGATCTGTAGGTCCATTAGGTCCCCTTCCTAGCTCAAAACGGGTAAAACGAGAATCAAGAATTTGAAATAGCTAAATTATATAAATAAGGGAATATATAAAATGATACACTATATATATATATATATATATATATATTATTTTGAATAAAGATTAAAAAATTAAACTATATATTTTGAGAGAATTATTTGAATATGATTGAAACAATAATTAACATGAATTTGATTCGTATTAAARCTATAGTTTATAACAAGATAAGTTGTTTTTTAATATGATTCAAATATATAGTTTTTTAATTAAATATGTGATATTTGTTAAAGGTTAAATAATTAATTGTTAATTAAATAATTTAATTAATTATTCTTATTTATTAATGTTATGGGTGAAACCCGAACAGGATATGCGTCCACTTCTCTACAGGCTGGGGACCACTGATGGTCACCTTCCTAAGGCGGACAGTGCCGAGTAGAGCACATGTTCGCCTTAGAGGGAACGGGGGACCATAGTTGGTTAGGCCCCGTACATAGTTGTAGTTGGGAACGTATGCTGTCGGTATCACGGGCACATTTCACAGCCGTGGGTGACATGCCCAGAGCCGCAGGTGGCGGTGCCACTCTGCACCTACTGGAAGCGCGTTCCTTTCTGACCGAATGTACAGCGCGCGACATCCCTGCCACCCCTAACCATCGTCGTTCCTGGTTGGCTTTTGAGGCTATAAAAGAAGGGACCTTCATCTTCACTAAGTAAGTCAAAAATCTGTCACTAATACCTCTAGTGTCTTTTTCCTATTTCTTTTCCGATTACTGACTTGATTATCGGAGTGTTTTAGGTGGGACACCGCATTCGCGTCAAGTATTATTGTTTTAGGTCTGTTGGGTTTCAAGTCGGACTGCTCGTCCATGTACTACGTGGCCCTCTATCAAAATTTGCCGTCAACCGTTGGCGTCGTTTGTGGGGACGACGTTTTCAAGCCAAAAAAATGAAAACTAGTTTTCCGCACTAAGATATAATCGGGATGGTCTCCGATAAGAAGTCGTCCTACAAAAACACCGTTGATAAAGAGCGTCAACATGACAAGACCTTAGACAAGCCTGCTCCGACTCTCCCAACACTGCAAAAGATGATGGGGACTTGAGTCATTGTCAACACACTCCGCTAGGTGGGACACCTCAGTAAGAGGAAGGTGGGACATCCCCACCGGAAGAGTTCTGATTTCGTAGCGAGATGACGGCGGCTCGCGCCCACATGACTTTTTAGGTGGGAAAGCTAATCGAGATTTTGAGTGACCGAACCTGTGAAACTTTCCCCCTTCCAAACGGAAGTGCAATGGAAGGAGGAATTACTGAGGGGGATACCCAGGCCCTGATGCATGGGGGACTTAGAAACAAGGACCGAGACGTCGAGCAGACCAAGTAACTCCCAAATCGAGATCGTTCAGGAAGATATGGATCTGGTCAAGGAGGAGATTTTCAACCGAGTGAAGACTGAGCTGAGGGCTGGGGGCGTCGACCCCACCATCAAGTATGAGCCATCAAAGATCGCTCAAAAACCCTTCACGGCCAACATCCTGGCCGCAGAGCTACCCAAAGAGTTCAAAGGACCCCACTTAGACAAGTACGACGGGTTAGCAGACCCAGTGGACCACGCTAATTGTACCATGACGTGATGCGCCAAGTAGGATATAGCGATACCGAGCAGTGTCGGGGCTTCTCAGGAACCCTCATGAGGCCTGATCGACAATGGTTCCAGGACCTCCCCTGCACTCAGTCAGGAGCTACCAAAATTTGGCCAATAAGTTCGTAGACCAGTTCCATTACTTTTGCATCAACAGGCATACAAAAGCCCATATCTTGTGGGTCAAGCAAAAGCTCGGTGAGGACCTTAAGGGGTATGTCGCCAGCTTTTCCAATGAACGACTTTGGGTGCCTAATTCAATGAAAGCGTGGCCCTATGGGCACTCTCCCAAGGAATCAAAGAGAGGAAGCTCGTCTGCTCGCTCGACGAGTACCCTGCCAAGTCCATGACCGAACTCACGGATAGGATAAACGTACACATAGTGGAGGAGGAAATGCTTGCGGCCCAATCATTGGATAAGAAGCTGACTGATGCCTACTGGGGTAAYTGGATCTACTTCGTTGGCAACGGATGAGTATGTCACACCGATGGCCACTCTACCAGGGGTAAGGGATGCTCACACTATTTCTTCTAATGCAGTTAACCCGCTTGGGTGTGATACAAGTAGATCCAAGGTTGGGGAGAATAGTACTCAAGAACCTACCAGCGAAGAAGATCCTGAGGACACACAGACGATAAGGGAAATATTCCAATACAAGAGGCGGGAGAAAAAGAGTTCAAAACGTCGTGCAGTTCAGGCTAAGAAGCCGACAGTGCCCATAAATGAACGTAAAACGAGAGCTGCAAAAGCTAAAGCAGCTGCAGCCAAGAATAAGGTAGTGGCACCTGGGCCAGTTGATACAATCGAACTGGACTTGTCTGAGGGCGAGGAGGTCGAAACGAAATGGAACGTGGCAAATTTTGCCACTCGAACTTCATTAATGAAATCCCGTATGATTATGACAGAATTGGGATTCGATCTCACTCTAGGAGATGTGCCTGATGATTGGAGGGAGACCGCTAGAGACAAAGAATGGAGACCACTCATTCAGCCCATACAATGTGAGGCTTTGAAGTTAGTCAGAGAGTTCTAGGCTTTGAAGTTAGCCATAGTGCGTGGGAATGAAATAAGGTTTGATGCCACTCAGATCAACTACACCTTCAACATTGAGAATATCAGAGATGCTGTGGGAAATAAGATGTTAGTGACTCCGACTCTAGAACAGCATGATGAGGCTCTAGAATGTGTTGGGAAGCCCTCTGCCACTTGGGATTTGACTACTCATGGCAAGGTACGACTAAAACCCGAGGATGTTTCACTAGCTGCTGCAGGATGGTTATACATAGTCAAAAACAGAATTCTGCCAACGGAGCAGGATGAACATGTCACTCAGGATAGGGCCCTGCTGGTTTCTGCCATGCTAAAGGGCATAGATGTGAATTATGGAGAATTGATCAATACCAGTATCCATGAGTGTGCCCACCGGACACGTGGTAAGCTTTATCACCCACGCTTGGTCACTTCTTTATGCTTGCGACAAGGTGTACAGCTCCCCGAGGATCAAATTAAGAGAGATGCCCCAATTGTGGAAGAGAAGAATATTCGGAGAATTATTGCCCATGCGCTATAAAGAAGGGAAGGTACTGGGACGTCTCCTACATCGGAGATCCGTCGTCTTCGAGAGGAGAACCAATAGCTGCGAGATCAGGTTCGCGAAGTCGTGCAACATATCTACAACTTGAGGGCTTCATTGGATTTTGCGGTTTTACCTTCATGGCCTCCAACGCTAGCTGCTATCCTTGGTCATCCATCTTCCAGTACCGACACTGATCCTAGTCCACAACCTCCGACTTCATGAAGGGGAGGTTCCTTCTTTGCTATTTTTTGTGTTTTATTCTTTTGGTTAATGATGTCGTTTACATATTCTAGCCTTACTACACATGTTTTTTGTATTGATTATGTTTCGAGCTCAGTTGAAGGATGTATAAATTAGTATCGTTTATCTTCTGATCACTTAAAAGTACGCCTTCACTAAACCTTAGTTTAGCTTTTCACATGCCTACTTTGAAGCATCTGTGCTGTGCATGTGATTTCATGTCAATGATGATTCTAAGAGATTGTTGAGTTTTCTGTTCTATGCCTGACTAAGCTTTGAGCTATTTCCTTCGTTTATGCGATAAACTCATTTTCTTTTATGTCTTTTTGATCTTTACAAACTTTAAGCTTTTTCTTTGCCCCTATATAGGAAGTCCTTGTCCTTTTACTGTTAAGCCTTTTTCATCAGATGCAAAAGTCTTTTCCCAGTGAGGACACTGTCTCTCTTAAGTTTGGGGGGGACAGTCGTTGTGTCAGTCATTGTTTCAGAAAGATAAAGT
>NW_019104576.1:374701-388201 GCF_001995035.1 Momordica charantia
GTTGGAACCACCAAAACGCATTGGAAGACGCGTTTCATTAAGGGCAAAGTTGGAAGAAAACCTGTTTTTCTGCAGGCATCCCAGGCGCCTGGCGCCTCCCAGGTAGATTTTTCCGTCTTTTCGCTTCTTTTGATTAATTTGCACTCCCAAATGGTCCTAAAATGTCATAAATACAACATAAGCCATCCACAAACCATAGTATATGAATTTTGCATGAATTGGAACTCAAACGATCGAGAAAAAGTCCGAAACAAAGCTGAAACATAGTAAAAACAGCATCTAAAACCTTCTTTTTACGCATGTAAACAAGCGTAATCAAGCGTCATGCCTTTTTTTCGTTTTCTCCTTATAAATCTTGGCGTTCTCATATGTATCCCTTTAAACGCCTTCATGTATATCCATAGAGCTTCGTCTAATTTGAATGCTCAGTCCTTTCTGCTGACATTCACCACTTTTTCTAGGATGCTTTTGATTTCTCTGTTTGAAATTTTGCTTGGCCATTGGATTGAGGATGGTAGGCTGTGGCAATTTTGTGATTGATGTTATATCTGGCTAGCAATCCTGCCACTGTCCTATTCACAAAGTGTGATGCTTCATCACTTATAAATGCTCTTGGTGTGTTGAATCTGGTGAAAATGTTTTTGAGGAGAAATTTGGTTACCACCTTAGCATCGCTCGTGGGGCATGAAAATGCTTAAACCCACTTAGACACAGAATCCACCGCTACTAAGATAAATAAATGACTGTTAGATGGCGGACATGGGCCCATCAAGTCCATACCACATATGTCAAACAACTCAACCTCCAAAATGTAAGTCAATGGCATTTTTTTTCGAGATATTCCTGATCTGCTGACATTCATCGCATCTTTTGACCAGCTCGTGAGCATCCTTGAAAATTGATGGCCAAAAGTAACCACTCTGGAGCACCTTGACTACTGTCCTTTGTCCACCAAAATGTCCCCTATAAGGGGCAGCATGATAATTCTTCAATGTCTGGGATGCTTCTGATTAGGTGACACATTTCCGAATTATATTATCCTACCCCAATCTATACAAAAAAAAAAGATCATTTCAATAGTAAAATCTACATTCATGGAAGAACCGCTTCAGTTGTGTTTTGTATCCCTTTAGGCGTATTCCTCCTGTTAAGAAATTTGCAATATCTGCAAACCAGGGTTCTTCCTCTCTAGCCTCTTTATGTGACAAGGTGAGCAGTTGCTCATCTGGAAAGCTATCTCTAATGAATACAGCATCCTTACCCTCATCTGCTCCTACAATCCTGGACAAATGGTGGGCTACAAACTTCTCTGACCCCTTTTTATACTTTATTTCCACATCAAAATCATGTAGCAGCAAAATCCACCTAATCAATCTTAGCTTTTTCATCTTTCTTGGTTAGCAAATATTTCAAAGCAGCGTGATCAGTGCGGACTATTAATTTCGCTCCCATCAGGTAGCCTCTAAACTTTTCAAAAGCGAATACAACTGCAAGCAACTCTTTCTCTGTAGTGGTGTAGTTAATTTAAGCCTCTATTATTGTCTTGCTGGCATAATAGATTGGATGTAACACATTATCCTTCTTTTGCGCCAACACTGCTCCTACCGCAAAATCACTGGCATCGCACATTAGTTCGAATGGAAGCTTTCAATCTGGAGATTGAATAATCGGTGCGTGAGTGAGTGCATACTTTAATGCAGAGAATGCCTGCAAAAAGTCAGTAGACAAATCAAACACCTTATCATTTTCTAGCAATTCACATAAAGGTTTAGCGAGTTTAGAAAAATCCTTTATAAACTGTTGGTAGAACCCTGCATGGCTGAGGAAGCTTCAGATTCCCTTTACGTCAATTGGCGATGACAACTGCTCAATGACTTCGACCTTGGCTTTATCCACTTCCAATCCCTTTTTGGAAACTCTATGTTCCAACACTATTCTCTCTTGTACCATAAAATGACACTTTTCCCAGTTGAACACTAGGTTCGTTTCCTCACAACATTGCAGCACCCGTCGAAGATTTGATAGACATTCAGCAAAGCTTGCTCCGAATACCAAAAACTCATCCATAAATACTTCTACCACTAACTCCACCAGATCGGAGAAGATGGCCATCATACATCACTGAAATGTGGCTAGAGCGTTGCATCGACCAAAGGGCATCCTCTGAAAGGCAAAAGCTCCATATGAGCATGTAAATGTTGTCTTATATTGGTCTTGAGGCGCAATAGTGACAGGGTTGTATCCACTATATCCATCCAGAAAACAGTAATACTTCTGCCCAGCTAATATGTCCAACATTTGATCGATGAAGAGCAATGGAAAGTGGTCCTTCCTTGTGGCTTCATTAAACTTCCTGTAATCCATACAGATTCTCCAACCGGTCACTGTCCTAGTGGGAATTAGCTCATTTTTAGCATTCTCAACCACTGTCATCCCTCCTTTCTTCGGAACACATTGCACTGGACTCCCACATTCATTGTCTGAGATTGGGTATATAATTCCAACATCCAGCCACTTTATAATCTCTTTCTTTACAAATTCCATGATGGTAGGGTTGAGCCTCCACTGTGGTTCCACTGAGTTCTTGCAATTTTCTTCTAACACAATCTTGTGCATGCAATAACTGGAACTTATCCCTTTAATATCTGCAATTGTCCAACCTATGGCTTTCCTGTGTTCCCTCAATACTGCTAGCATTTTGCTCTCCTTTTCCACAGTTAGGTTCGCGGCTATAATAATAGGCAGCGTGTTGGATGGACCTAGGTAAGCATACTTTATATGTTGCGGGAGGGCTTTCGACTCTGATTCTGGCGGCTCCTCCATAGATGGTTTTAACTGCTTACGTCCAATGTCCTCTAATTCCAAGCTCTCATGAACTTTGGACCATGATCTTGCTAAATCTTCTTCTTAGTCCACATAGAGGATTTCTTGGCAAATTTCATCTGTTTACTCCAACATATTATCCAATTCATTGTTCTAATGCTCTAGCATGGTCTCTACACTAAACGATGCCATCGCAGCTTCATCTAACACTCGCAAGACCGTATACTCCTTAGCATCCGAAGCGTATTTCATGGAGTCATATACTGAAATTTTGATTTCTTGGTCCTGCACTCTCATCGTTACTTCACCTTTATGCACATCCACTACATCACGCCCTGTGGCTAAGAATGGCCTCCCTTGAATGATTGGCAGTTCCTCATCTGCATCAAACTCAAGAACAATAAAGTCACCTGGAAATATAAACTTATCCACTTGTACCAGCACATCCTCGATTTTTTTCCTTCAGGGTTAGCAATAGACCGATCTACTAGTTGAAGGGTGCTATGGTTGGCCTCTCACTTCTCCCATGCCCAACCTCTTGTAAACTGACAGTGGAAATAGAGGTTAAGCTTTGGATTATATTTTAAAATTGCTAATTGTAGCACGAAACGAGGTTGAATCCACAGGGACTTTGGATTATATTTTAAACTATGTTCGTAGATACCAAAATGTAAAAGCAAGAAAATATAGATGATTGTGTTGTATGTAAAAGAAATATCATAAACAAAACAGTAAATGATCTCAACAGCAGATACACTTTAAAATATTGATAACACAAAGAAGTTATAGCACAAAACAACAAAAATGGGGGTTAACAAATATGGAAAGTGGGGGAGACAAACATGCTTTCACTGACCTTTCAACCTACCCTCTAGCAAGACAACATTCATTAGTGCTCAACTCGACATGGTTCCCTTTCGAGACACCCAAACATGGATACCCACAAATCCCGTTGCTAGGTTTCTAAGAAATATTCAAAAGTTCTAAACATGATTAGGAGACCCCATTCCTGAGCATCCACAAAGTACTAGAAAAAAGTAACTGATCACAAACAGAGTAAGTTAGCTACCCGTAAGCCCTCCCGAGTCAATACAGATGCTAGCATACAGAATAGAGTGGCCAACAATGTTAGCTAAGATTAAGAAATAAATGCAGCTATATTTAATAACAAATGAAATGAACTAGAGGTTTGGTTGTTTATCAGTTACAGCATGTAAATCTCCCTCGAAATGAGGTTTAGCTCACGGTGAAAGAAGAAAATACAATGGGTAAGGAGAGGTTACAACCAATTTCTAGAAAAGATGAGAAAACCGAGAACGGAGATGACAACTTGAAGCAGTAGTTGAATATCCTCCTCTGCCATCAACTTTTCCCCAAAAATGCTCAGAGAATCCTCTTCCTTGTCTTTTCCAACCTTCTAATATGTGTCTCTATTGGGATCTGTGTGTGTTGGCTAGAGTTAACTGTCCCTTTTATATTGGGTCCCAATTTTATGGCACTCAGCTGCAGGTTGTACGGGCATGCTAATTTTCTCGTGTATGGGACATTAATTACGTTGTAATTACATGCTCCGACATTGTTTCGTTCAATCCTTCGTCTGCTCTTCCTTGCAAATGTTTCATCCACTATTCTCTAGATTCAGCACTCTTTTCATACTTCGTCTTCTTTTCCCAAACCTGTGCATTTAAGCTAGAAATAAGAGAGTTTAACGCAATTTTTAGCCAAAGCATTCAAGACCCGGGACTTTTAACTCAAACTTTACTTTTTAATTTTATCTAAGATATTTAAAAGCTAAAATTGACAACTTTGACAATTATTTCCACAGTAACACCCAAATATACACTAGAATAACTCTATTTTGAAGAGTTATCAGGACGCGACCGCTCATGAAATGGCTACAAGCACGTGTCCTTCCATCAAGACGATCGCACATGATGACGACCAATTAATGCAACCACAAAAGCTCGTGGGTCCCTCCACCCGATTCGTAAAGATACGAATGAAGGGCCCACGCGACCTAACAAACTACAAACGTTTTTGGGCCCAGCCCACTAGCCGACAAAGTGGCCTGGCCTTAAAAAAAGGCTAATCGTTTTGGGTGAAACCTGAGCAGAACATGTGTCTGCTCCTCTACAGGCTGGGGACCACTGACGGTCACCTTCTTAAGGCGAACATTACCTAGTAGAACACATGTCCGCCCTAGAGGGAATGGGGGACCACAGGCTGTTACACCCTGTACATAGTTGTAGCTAGGAACACATCTACCAGTACTACAGGCAAATCCGCATTCGCAGGTGGCAGTGCCACTCTACACCTGCTGGAAGCGCGTTCCTTTCTAACCAAACGTACAACACACGACAGTCGTACCCCCCCAACCGTCGTCCTTTTTGGTCGGCCCCTAAGGTTATAAAATGAGGGACTTTCATCTTCACCAAGTAAGTGAAAAATTTTGTAACTAATACCTCTAGTGTCTTATTCCTATTTCTATTCTGATTACTGACTTGATTGTCGGAGTATTTTAGGCGGGACACCGCACCAACGTCGGGTATTTTGGTTTTAGGTCTGTTGGGTTTCAAGCTGGACTTCTCGTCCATGTACCACATGACCCTCTACCAAAATTCACTGTCAACAATTAATAATAATTAATATTATAATTAATTAAAACTCCCATGAAAAATTGTTAGGGAGTGGGATGTTGTTGTGACGTGGGGAGTTACCCACGTTACTTTTGGTTAAAATAGTGTTGAACTGTTTTGCACTGGCTACTTCTTTTTCCTTAAAAATGCAGAGAACTTTCTCAACTCTCTCACTCTCTCAATTCCCTATAATTGGATCCCACAATCCGGATTCTCAACCAAGAGACTTAGTGAGGAAGATCAAGTGGTGGTTTTATACCAGTTTAGAAGGAGTTCTTCAAAGGTAAGAAAAACACATCCCCTGTGCTTTAATTTTCTGCGTTTTTTTAATTTCAAAAGGACAATCCACGAACATGTGTCACTGCTTTCACTCGGATTCACATCCCATCAATCTCCACTTTCATTAACCATCTTGACTAGGGTTGTGTTAGATAACCAGTCGGGATAGTTCACTTCCTATATGAAGTCGGCCTTCAACAGCTTCCCTACCTCTTCGACAGTTGTTGCATTTCTTGTCACATTCATGGCCCTCTTCTTTTGTCAGATGGGTTTCACCCAAGGGTCAGAATTCAACCGGTGGACTACCACACTACGGTCTATCCATGCCATGTCATTGTTCTTCCATGCGAAGATGTTGGCGTTTTGTTGGAGGAATTTGATTATCCCCTCTCTATGTACCTCTCTGCAGTCTTGCTCCGAATTCGTTCCTAATTTGGTCAAGGAGTTCCTTCTTGATCTTTTAGAAGTCCTCTATACCTACTCCAGTATGAGGTCTGCTATGGTTGCAAGACGTCCTCGTACTCTTCTAGGACTCAACATTCAAATCGAACATGGTATGCTGAAACAGCTTTACGTTCAGCTCGTCTCGTAGGTCCCTAGAGATGATTGGGACTTCTACTTTTTCTGTGGTATTTTTGCCATCGATTTCACCCCGAGGCTCATCCTAGGCTTTCCCATCAGCATTCCCCCTAGTGGCTCTGTTTTCTCCTTGAGGTATGATAGGTCTACTGACTCAATCACTCATAATTGCTTTTATAAGCTTCCCAACTTAAGCAGCCATCGCTCTTACTTCAGCCCACAAACCGAAGTTCTTCCTCTAGGGATCCCCCATTCTCCTCTTTCTCTGGTAGCCCACAGGGCGGAGGGGATGATTAAGTTCTCAGAAACCCCTGGGTTTGACAGGAGCAGGTAGTGTCAGTACTACTTTCCTAGCATATTTCTCTCTTTGAGATTCGCTTCCGCCGTACCTTCTTTCACATGATAATTCTTTATCAGAAAACATGGTTTTTTTTAACAAAGTGAGTTTTCTCAGCTATTGAAACGAGCATTCGATTTAGTCTAGAAACATCATTCCCACATATTGCCCCAATTATTGAAGCTGAAATTTGGAGAGGTCTACGTGTCATTCGGATTGGATTGTCATTGGACAAATGAGCTTGAAATTATGATTCTTGACACCGGTATGGTGCCCTACCTAATACTCTTCGACGATTAAGTCAGTAATCGGAGAAATAAAAGGTAATGAGCACCGTATAAAATTAGTGACAAATTTTCACTCACCACATGGTCGTGGTGGTTCTCCTCTCTTATATGTGCTTGGGCTGACCAGGAAGGACGTCTGGTGCGTGGCAAGGCGTAGCTTGCCTTTGTACGAGATTCTGACAAGCAGTTAGAGGACATTCCCAACATGTGGTAGCTGTACAATCACCTACCACCTTGCCCCCTATAAACTGCCAACTATAGGGTATGTTGCGCCCCTCGTGTTGTGCTACAAACGCCAACGCCACGTTCTCTCCCTCAGTCATACGCCTTGTGCAGGTTTATGCTCCCTACAACCAGTTGTTACCTCTTGAGCCAACCACGTCATCTGCTTGGCTCTCACTCTCAACATGTTGCAAGATTGCAAGAAAAAAATTTTGAAATTTAAGAAAAAAATGTAGAAAAAACAAATAATTTGTAGAAAATATTTAGGAAAAGTAAATCGTATGCACAATATACAAAATTCTCATTATTATGATATATTTTAAAAAAAAATCACCATTGGGAACATTGTATTTAGAAAATATTTGAAGTTAATAACATTGTAGTGGAAGTTAATCTATTAAAATTTAGAAATATAATATGATTAGTTTAAATTAAAAAAAATGTTGAATATAAATAATGAAATAATTAACCTTCATCAACAAAAGGAAGGATAAAGAGGAGAGATCCCCTAAAAAGAGACCGCTACATTGGACCCATCATCCTTGGGCGTGCACTCTCCAACGCAATGTCAAACACTATGCGTGCCCCCTATCATGCAATACCTGTCACCCGTCCGTGGGCGCCATCCCCCTTGCTACCCTTTGTGTTTGCTTGCCGCCCAAGTGTAACAAAATAAAGAAAATATTTTCCTTAATTTGTTCACTTGTTTTATTCTCTTTATATTTAATCCAGAATTATTTTTATTTTAGTTTCAGCCAATTATGATTTTTTTATTCTAGGAAAAGATTTGCAATATTGTTATTTACTTTATATATTTTTATTTAATTATTTTGCAAACTCTTGTAAAAGATCATGGGCCTTGAGCATCCCCTTGTAGTTTGAAAACCGATTATTGAAGTTGATTTTCAAAATAGAGAGGAGTTTCTCTCAAACCTTGCCTCTATACAACACCTCCCCCCCTTTACGACCTCGAGTATAGTGAGTGTTCTATCTATACATGAGTTTTGACTACAAAGGTAATCCATCTAACTCTCATCTTTTAGGTCGAACCAACTACATAATTGTATTCAAGTGGCCAGAGGTTCAAGTAGTCCATATGCTTCGTTGTCGCATATCAAATAGTCAAATAAATAGTATGAAACATTTTGTTTAAATAGTAAATGTATAGGATCTTGTCAAATTTGAATAATAAATATGAAGATTAAAAAAATGAATTAACAAATAAATTATCAATTTTTGGGAAATAAATTAAAGTACACAAATGATTGAGAACTTACATTTTCATATGATATCAGTTTTGTTGATTTTCCTTCGTGAAATTGGTAGGATCTTCAGTTTTTGTTGATTTTCTTTCCATAATATGATAAGGTCTCATGTTCTTGGCGATGATTAACACTTTTGAATAAAGTAAATCTTTCGTGAGAATAAATGATCTAAACAATTGAATTCATGACTTTTGAATATGAAAGTAGAAAACTTATTGGTAGACTCATGCGAATCAATTGAAATCTAACCAAAATCAAATGGCATGTCCTAAGTCCATTATGATTGATCAAATACATAACAACCAAGACAATAAACCTTCCTACTAAAAAAACATAAAAGACAATAAACCTTCAATTGCATAATTAAAACGTCGTTTTCACCGTCGCTAACGAAGGTCCCCAATTTCCACAATGCTCATTACTTCCATCTTCCTTGGATTCATTGTTATCAATCAGTTGCACCACTAGTGTGTGTCCTGCCACACAATTCTCCCTCTAAAATTTTGTCTCGATCATTTCTAAAAACGGATTGATATAGGACGGTTTACAAAAACCGTCTCCAACATAAAAGTGATTTTGTGATGCCCATAAGTTGAAGCTACGTGATAAATAAGAAAATATGAATACTTAACTTGAAGGTAACCTACCGCACAAAACAAAAATAATAATAATAATCTACATAAAATTAAAACTTAAAGATAACATTACTTTTATACTCTACTTTTCCATCGACTAAAATAAGCATTCATAGGTATTCTTAATCAACCAAAAAAAATAGTACGATCAATTCAGTTTCTTTTCTTTTATAGATGACTTCAAATTACACCTATGTTCGGATGGACATATCGATTCATTGAATAGTCATAACTCGTTTAGATTAACTTCTCTCAACAGTCACTTCAACCCGAACAGACGTGTCCCAAAGAAATTTGAAAGACAAAATAAGTATGTATCAAGAAGTTGAGTCCAAATATGGAAGGTAAAGGTTCTCCTCCATAGTCTCGTTCATGTATAGTATAGATTTGCATTTATATAATAAATTTGTTTTTATTAATTTAATATTTTGTTTTTAATTTTAATTTTGTATATATTAATATATATATATATATATATATATATATATATATATATAACAAATTAAATTAATTCATATCAATAAAATATTTAAAAAAATAATTCACATTAGATATAGATTTCATTTTCAAACTCTAGTATTTTTCATAAAAGACAATTATATAATTGGTGTTAGATCTTTGAATATAATTAATTTACCATATTATAACATTATATTTTTTAAAACGAAAAACATCAAATGTATGTTGGTTGTTAAAAAAATGGTTCTTTAAAATTATATATTTATGATAATAAATATTATTAATAATAATTCCTTCAAAATATTAAAAATAAATGGATATATTATATAATTAAATTAATTTTTTTATAGGTAATTGTAGTATAAAAATATACTTAATTGCATAAATTAAGTTCTTTATTAGTCAATTAGTACATTAATTTAGTAAATTATAAAATAAAAGAAAAACAAATAAAGTAAATATATGAGAAAAAATGATGAATGGGAAAAAGTGTAAAGAGGTGATGTTGGAATCTCGGAAACCCACATGTCTCAAAAAAGCATCCAAAATACATTAGATGCCTCCCGTATGCATTCTAAGACACTAGTACATCAAGATGTCTGGATGTTTTACATTCCTGCAAAACAAACGTGGAAATCCAGTCAAATAAGAATCATGGATTCCCATGAAATAAACCGCCCCTAAAATTTTGGTGATTTCCGTCCTAGCACTTTTACAATTTTATTGCTTTATTATGTTTGAAATAGACTTCCACTAGGTCAAGCGTAGAATTGTGTTTTTAAATTGGAAAACCTTCTATTTAATGTGTCCATCATTTTATTGCTACTTAATAAAGAAAATACATAGATCACTCCTTCCAACGTGATAAGGACTTATAAATAGAGAGATGAGTAATGTAACAATTTAGGAAGTCAATAAATTGCTAAAAGCAGAATAATAAAATAAGTTATCTACCCTGAGTGGCTCTCCAATGTCGTCTTAGTTAAAAAAAAATCCAATGGAAAGTGGCTCATGTAACTTAAACAAGGCTTGCCCAAAAGATTACTACCCTCTCCTACAGATCAATCAACTTGTTAACGTCATTACAGGGCACAAGCTCTTCACCTTCATGGACGTATATTCCTGCTATAACCAAATTAAAATGCACGTCTCAGATCAAGAGAATACCTCGTTTATCATTGAGCAAGGTCTGTACAGCTACAAAGTCATGTTGTTTGACATAAAGAATGTAGGCACGCCTACCAGAGAATGGTGAACAATAATATGTTATCACCTAGCCACAATATGGAGGTTTATGTAGATGACATCGTCAAAAGCAAGCACAGAAGCTAAACCTGGCCAACCTGGAAGAACATTTTTAGTTCATTGCAAGTTTTGCATGAAGCTTAACCCAGATAAATGTACGTTTGGAGTGTCTTCTGTGAAGTTCCTTGGCTTTATGGTTAACCACCAATAAATAGAAACAAACTCAGAGAAGATCAATGCCATAATGGATATGGAAGCTTAAAAAAACCTCAAACAACTTCAGTGTTTGAACGAAAGAATAGCTGCACTTAGTTTCTTTGTGTCTCATTCCACAGACAAGTGCCTGTCATTCTTCAAAATCCTAAGGCAAAATGATTGGTTCAAATAGACCCCGGATTGTCGAGAAACACTCGATCACCTTAAAGTCTATTTAAGCTGACACCGTTATTAGCAAAACCACTACCTACAGATAAGCTCGTTTTATATTTAGCGGTCTTGGACAGTGTTGTAAGCTCGGTCCTAGTTCGACCATCAAATGGAAATCAGAACCCTATTTATTATATAAGCAAGCCAATGATGGATGTCAAGACTAGGTATTCATCAATTGAAAGGGTCACCCTTACCTTTGAAGGGATCGAATCCCGCAGCAGAAACACACGAACGCGTGTGCTTCAATCTTGTCTTAGAATTACAATTAAAAAAAAAAAGACATAAGCATTAGTAATTGGAAGTTAGTGATACATACCTTTAAGACACCTCTTCAGTGTAGACACCAAAGCCACCAAAAAGTCTTCCTCGCTATCATCTGGATGTTAAGAACTCGATTTGTGGGAACTGTCTTATAATTGAAAAGGAAACCGAGAGATTGAGAGAGAGAATTTCTCGTTGGAGTTTCGGAAAATCAACAACGAAGGATCGGGGTGAAAAGAAGGGGAGAATCTCCCTTTTTATAAGGGAGGAAGAGTGGTGAGAAAGTCACAACCCCCCACTCACCAATTTCCCACTTCCGACCTTTAATGGTGGGAATTGGGAGGTTTTCCTCCCATTTCTTTCCTTTTTTTTCTATTCTATTTTTTTCTTTTATTTTAATTAAAACAATTTTAATTAAAATAACAATTAATTAAATCTAATTTAATTAATTACAAAAAAATTATTAATTTAATTAGATTAAATTAAATCTAGTTTAGTTAAATTAAATTAAATTAAATTTAACCAAATTAATATATCACATTAACTTAGTTAAATCATATTTAGTTAAATTAAACTTAAATTAATCAACTATATTAGAAATAAATTTCAATATCCATCTCTAAATCCAATTCAAAATTAACTTTACATTACAATGTATCAACATACATTATATTAATTGCATCTCATACAATTAACCTTAATTCCCTTTAACTAATTTGAACAATTCAAATTCTTTTCAAAACTAACTATTCTTAACTATCCTTTAAGAGCGACCAAGGGAACCTAATGGACCTACAGATCGGAAGCTCCAATGATACGAGATCAACATTCGTTAACTGTCGGTCACTCCACTAAAGACTCACAGTTGCACTCTTCTCACTGTATAATATTTTGCGTCCATGGATTTGGATCATTAATCATAAGTCAATCATTCACGAGCGTTCGTAACCACAGCTGGGTCAAATTACCATTTTACCCCTGTGTTTCATCTTGTACCTTAAGTACCAATAATCCTTTAATGAACAACCACGTTATGGTCCAACCAATAACCAGAAGTCTCTTGTTCAAGTCCCAGAGTTAGCACTTAAGATAACGCTCATCTACTTACCCTAATGTTGGGAAGGAGTGAACTTAATCTTGTGTAGTTATGTTCCCAGCTCTCCACTCGGTCTCGTCCCCAAAATGGTAGGAATATTGAGTCGGCGACTTGGGTCACTCTCACCCATTCAAATCAATGGACGCGCCCAAACAAGCAGGAGTCCATAACTCACTCTAGTGGGGTGTACAAAAGCTAAAAACAACAGTGGGTGGTGTAATAAAGTACAAATACAATAAACTAGGGCATACACTACACCCTTTACAAGTCTCCCACTTGCCGTAGACTATATTGTACATATCTCCTAGGTATAGACTTTCTAGACGACCGTTTAACACTTTAGCCATATGAGCCTTTGTAAACGGATCAGCAATTTACCACAACATCACTGTTATCACAATAAAGTGTGATGGGCAAAGTCATGTTTGGAACAACTTCCAAATCAATTAAGAACTTTCTAAGCCACACTGCCTCTTTTGTTGCTTCACAATTGGCAACAGATTCGACCTCCATTGTGGAGCYTGTGATGCATCCATGTTTGATGCTCCGCCATACTACAGCTCCTCCATTAAGAGTGAACACTGATCCCAAAGTCGATTTCCTCGAATCCTTATCAGTTTGGAAATCAGAGTTAGTGTATCCTGTAAGGATCAAATCCTTAGTGCCATACACAAGCATATAGTTCCTCGTTCATCTAAGATACTTGAGGATTCCTTTAACGTCAGTCCAGTGATCATATCCTGGATTGGATTGATACCTACTGACAATCCCTACTGCATAGCAAATGTCAGGCCTAGTACACAACATGTCATACATCAGGCTGCCCACTGTTGAAGCATAGGGAATGCGTATTGATTACGCTTGTTTACATGCGTAAAAAGAAGGTTTTAGATGCTGTTTTTACTATGTTTTAGCTTTGTTTCGGACTTTTCTCGGTCGTTTGAGTT
>NW_019104576.1:389731-399867 GCF_001995035.1 Momordica charantia
GGATACTCCATCCATTTTATATTACTCTGACAGGTGTGCGCTTGCATCTATATAATTGTTACCACGCTTAGTGCGTGCGTTCAGCAAAAACGCCAATTAAGTTTTTGGCACCGTTGCCGGGGACTTTAGTTTTAAAATTATTTTCAAATTCTTTTAGTTTTTATTTTTGTGAATTGTTGTTGGGTGTAATTTCCATCCACCGTTTTTGTTCTATATTTTGGTCGTTTATCTCACAAGGGTAAGTTAAGGTGCATGAGCACAAGATCTTTTCTTCTACCCCTTAACCCTGAGATTGAGCGGACCCTTCGAAAAACTCGAAAGGAGCAAAGACTTCGAAAACAACTAGAAAAGCAAAAAGAGAGAGAAGGTGAAATCAGTCCTG
This sequence comes from Momordica charantia, assembly GCF_001995035.1. Next base: position 390,114 of record NW_019104576.1, read on the forward strand.
AAAGTGAGGTAGAGAGTACGAGCACATCAATGGCGGATATTCCACCTCGTGATCCGGTTGATCCACCTRCTGTTAACGGTAATATGAGGGATCATGCAAGAAATGATGAATTCAACCATATCCAGATGGCGGACAACAGAGACGTGGCAATGCGAGAATATGCCGCCACGGCTTTTCAGAACTTTGATTCAGGGATAGTCAACCCTATTCCAGCCCACGCAAACTTTGAGCTTAAACCAATGATGTTCCAAATGTTGCAGACAATTGGACATTTTGGAGGGCAGGAACATGAGGATCCACATGATCATCTGAAATCATTCATTCAAATAGCAAATGCATTTCGATTACCTGGTATAACAGACGATGCTCTKAGRCTAACACTTTTTCCATTTTCTTTGAAGGACCAAGCTAGAGCATGGCTCAATGCATTTCCACCGGGATCCATCACCACATGGGSGTCGTTAGTGGAGAAGTTCTTAACAAAATTCTTCCCACCTACTCGCCACGCTGATATCAGAGAGGAGATCATCTCCTTTAGACAGTATGATCGTGAACCTGTTCACGAGGCGTGGGAGAGATTTAAAGAACTAATCAGGAAATGTCCGAACCATGGCTTGCCGGCATGCATCCAGATAGAACATTTCTTTAGAGGTTTAGATCATCCTACTAAGATGATGCTAAACAATGCTGCAAACGGAGCCTTTACAAAGAAGACATTCAACGAGATAGTTGACATCCTAAATGACTTAGCTTCACACAACGAACTATGGTGTTCGCAAAGATCTAGGGCAGCACCRAAGAAGCAAGATCCAGCTGGAGTTTTGGCTCTGGACATTGCGACCTCGATGTAAAAAGAGATGGTTACAATGAACCAGAGGCTAAAAGAGATGGCATTGGGAATAAAAAATCCATTAGCCACGCCGATACAACCTGTGCAGTCGGATTATTGCACTCCTGCCCTTGTTTGCCAAGTCAACGATCTCATTTGTTCATTTTGCAGTGAAAACCATATTTATGATAATTGTCCACATAACCCTGCATCCGTTTTTTATGTAGGACATGAGAACAATAGGAACTTTAACCCATATTCGAACACCTACAACCCAGGTTGGAGGCACCACCCTAATTTCTCATGGGGAGGTCAAGGACGTTCGAGCGGTTTTAATCAAGGGCAGAGCCAGCAGAACAAGCAGCCCTATGTTCCACCTACACAGCAATACATCCCGCCACCGCAACAGTAGTACAATCAGAGAACACAGACACCACCAGTTTCAAATAACAACTCAAATCTTGAGAACATGATGAAGGAGTACATGGCCTGAACCGACGCAGTGATACAATCCCAAGCGGCATCAATGAGGAATTTTGAGACCCAATTGGGACAGCTCGCCAATGAATTGAAGAATAGACCACAAGGTTCTTTTTCAGGCCATACTGAAATACCAAAACGAGAAGGGAAAGAATAGTGCAAAGCTGTCACCCTTAGGAGTGGACTGGCATATGATGGACCAACAATGCCAACAACAGATGTACAGATTCCGTCCACTGAACCAACTGTAAAGATACCAGAGAATCCAACAACACGAGAAAAAGAAAATACTAGAAAAGTTAATGAGGACACCCCGAGTGTTCCTCGACAGGTACAACCTTCTTTTACCCCTACTCCCCCGTTTCCACAAAGATTAGTTAAGAAAAATAATGATTCCCAGTTTAGAAAATTTTTAGATATTTTAAAACAATTGCATATAAATATATCATTAGTAAATGCTCTAGAACATATGCCAAATTATGCTAAGTTTCTGAAAGATATAGTTTCTAGGAAGAAAAAGATAGGAGAGCATGAACTGGTAGCCATGACAAAATGTAGTAGTGAAGCTGTAGGCAACCCGCTACCCATGAAGTGTAATCATCCTGGCAGTTTTACCATTCCATGTTCCATAGGAGGAAAAAACTTAGGTAGGGCATTATGTGATCTAGGCGCTAGCATTAATCTTATGCCATTATCAGTTTTCAAATCTTTAGGCATAGGAGAAGCTAGACCTACTACGGTTACCCTCCAACTAGCAGATAGATCTATCATAAGACCTGAGGGAAAGATAGAAGATGTTTTAGTCTAGGTGGACAAATTCATTTTCCCTGCGGACTTTATCATTCTAGATTGCGAGGCAGACTTAGACGTTCCCATTATTTTGGGAAGACCATTTCTAGCCACTGGGGATACAGTTTTTAATGTGAGGAAGGGAGAAATTACAATGAGGGTAAATAATGAAGAAGTTAAATTTAACGTTCTAGACGCCATGAAATTACCAGGAGACTTTGAAGAGTGCTCTGCTATAAMTAGCWTGAATCCTRTTATGTTTGATGAGTTTTATGACTTGTTAGTTACAGAGATTGAAGAAGAGCTTGATACTTAGCAGAAGGACCGGAAGATGTGACCAATCCTGTTGAAAAAATACAAAAAGAAGAATGCAAGTCGTTACTTCCGTCCATAGTGGAACCACCCACGTTGGAGTAGAAGCCATTGCCGTCGCATTTGAAATATGCGTATCTAGGGGATAACGACACTTTACTAGTTATTATAGCCTCCAATTTATCACCTGCTAATGAATATTCTTTATTGTAGATTTTGGAGAAGCACAAAAAGGCCATTGGATGGACGATAGCAGATATCCGAGGGATAAGCCCGGCCTTTTGCATGCACAAAATTTTATTGGAGGAAGATGCTAAGAACTCTATTGAGAGTCAAAGGCGGTTGAACCCGAAGATGAAAGAGGTTGTAAGGAAATAAATTCTTAAATGGCTTGACGCCGGTGTTATATACCCAATATCCGACAGCAGCTGGGTAAGCCCAGTACAGTGTGTACCAAAGAAAGGGGGTATAACCGTGGTGGCCAACGAGGAGAATGAGCTCATCTCAACCCGAACTGTGAGCAGGTGGAGATTTTGCATTGACTATCGCAAACTCAACAAGGTAACAAAGAAAGACCATTTTCCTCTCCCGTTTATTGACCAGATGCTCGACCGTCTGGCAGGTAAGGATTTCTATTGTTTTTTAAATGGATATTCGAGTTATAATCAAAATACTATTGCTCCAGAAGACCAAGAGAAGACAACATTTACGTGTCCGTATGCTACGTTCGCTTTTAGGCGAATGCCCTTTGGACTATGCAATGCACCCGCGACTTTTCAGAGGTGTATGATGGCCATCTTCTCTGACATGGTAGAAAATATTATAGAAGTTTTTATGGATGACTTTTCTGTTTTTGGAAATTCTTTTGACGCATGTTTAGTTAATTTGGAGAGAGTATTGGAGAGATGTGAACAAACAAACCTAGTCCTAAATTGGGAGAAGTGTCATTTCATGGTACAAGAGGGTATTGTTTTGGGTCACAAAATTTCCAAGCAAGRAATAGAGGTAGACCACGCTAAGATMGAYATCATTTCAAAGCTACCTCCTCCTACAAATGTCAAAGGGATTAGAAGTTTTTTAGGGCATGGGGGATTTTACCGCCGCTTTATAATAGACTTTGCTAAAATTTCTAAACCCTTGTGTCAATTGTTAGAACATGATAGACCATTTGTTTTTTATGATGACTGTTTAAAATCATTTGAAATGTTGAAWGTTGCTCTAAGTTCARCCCCTATAATTATCGAACCTAATTGGGATTTACCTTTTGAGCTCATGTGTGATGCYAGTGATTATGCAATAGGAGCTATGTTAGGACAACGTAAAAACAAGATCTTGCATCCTGTGTATTATGCTAGTAAGACTCTGACCGGTGCACAACTCAATTACACTACTACTGAAAAGGAACTGTTAGCAGTTGTGTTCGCCTTTGATAAGTTTAGGTCTTACTTRATAGGCACAAAAGTCATTGTTTTTACTGACCATTCTGCTYTAAAATATTTATTTGCTAAAAAAGATGCKAARCCATGTTTGATACGGTGGATTTTGTTACTTCAAGAGTTTGATATTGAAGTTAGGGACAGGAAGGGTACTGAAAACCAAGTTGCTGATCACCTGTCTAGATTGGAATCCCCGCTCTGTGATGATGGAACTGTTATACGTGAACAGTTTATTGACGAACAACTCTTGCGAGTTGATTCAGTTCCGTGGTATACCGATATAGCAAATTATTTGGTAAGTCGAATAGTTCCTTATGAGTTCAACAAGCAACAGGTAAAGAAATTTCTAAATGAAGTTCGATTTTATCGTTGGGATGAGCCTTTTTTATATAAGCTAGGACCTGACAATATCTTACGCAGGTGTGTCGCAGAAGAAGAGCACGAGGCGATATTAGACGCTTGTCATATGTCTCCATATGGAGGACATTTTGCAGGACACAAAACCGCAGCTAAAGTTTTGCAAAGTGGGTTCTTTTGGCCCACTCTGTTCAAAGATGCACATAAGTTTGCCCAGGTTTGTGACAAATACCAACGGACAGGTAATATATCTAAACGCCACGAAATGCCTCAAACCCCGATCCTGGAGATTGAAATATTTGATGTGTGGGGTATAGATTTTATGGGTCCATTTCCATCTTCTTCTGGTAAGCTTTATATATTGTTAGCAGTAGATTATGTTTCGAAATGGATAGAAGCCATTGCAACTGCTACTAATGATTCTAAAGTTGTCATTTGTTTTCTGCAAAAGCACATTTTTACGCGTTATGGAACCCGCGTTATCTGATAAGTGATGGGGGAGCTCATTTTGTGAATAGGTCTATGCAAAAGTTGCTGAATAAATACAATGTGCGTCATAGGGTTGCAACAGCATATCATCCTCAGTCGAATGGGTTAGCCGAAATATCTAATAGGGAGATAAAAAACATTTTAGAAAAAACTGTAAATCTTAACCGTAGGGATTGGTCTTTTAWGCTTGATGATTCACTTTGGGCATATAGGACAGCATTTAAGACTCCCCTCGGCATGTCCCCCCATAGGCTAGTTTTTGGAAAAGCATGTCATTTGCCTATTGAGCGAGAATATAAAGCATTTTGGGCTACTAAGAAATTAAATTTTGATTTGTCGGCTGCAGGTGAAGCGAGGAAGTTACAATTGTTGGAATTAGAAGAACACAGGCAATTTTCTTATGAGAATGCTAAGCTGTTTAAGGAAAAAACTAAACAGTGGCACGATAGGCATCTTCGACCGAACAATCTTCAAGAAGGTGATCTGGTTCTGTTATTCAATTCTAGGTTGAAACTTTTTCCTGGGAAACTTAAGTCTAGATGGYCTRGTCCCTTTAAARTTTTTAAAGTYTACCSATATGGGGCAGTGGATCTAGTTGACTCTAAGGGARRTRTTTTTAAAGTAAATGGGCAGAGACTTAAGCCATATTTTGGAGAACCAGTGGATAGAGGAAAAACCTCTATTCAACTTTCAGGTCAATAAATTTTTGCGAAAAATGTTTTTTTCCTTCTTATCCGTTTTTGAAAGAACAAAAGTAAAGGAAGGAAGTCTTTGTATCTTGTATTTTCTTTTTGTTTAATTATAAAGTTTTTCTTATTAAGAGAATGTTTGTGAAAACGTTGAAAAAACAAAAAGAAAGAAAAAACAGAAAAAAAAACATTGAAAAAAAAAAGAATTACGCAGGCGCCTGGCGCCTGCCCTTTGCGAAAATAAATCACGCAGGCGCCTGGCGCCTGCCCTGTTTTTTCAGAAGTTCGAAAATATTTTCCTTCACGGTTTGGGTTTTAATTTTCGATAATATGGGCTTTATTTTKGRTCAAACATTAATCCTCTATGATTTAACTTTAAAACTTCTCTTCAAACTCAAATTTTGTTTCCCTAATCCTATTTGGTATTCAAATTTGTTATTTTTTTCCTTTTAGGTTTAGGAAACCTAGTTGAACTTAAATCTCAATCCCTTTCCATTTAGGATTTAGTTTGGGGAAAGCTTTAAATAGACTCATTGCCTAAGCTTTACAATTCCACCAAAACCCACACAACTCTCTTCTTCCCCTTGTTTTTTCGGCAAAACTCACTCCCTTCATCACCCTTGTTTTCGATTTTCAGCCACCACCAAAAAGAAGAAGAAATTTCCAGCATTTGCTTACATCTATGGCTTCTTCTTACATACTTCACTTCCTACCTCTTCTACTCAAGCTCCAAATGCCACAAGCATTCCCTTTCCACCATTGGAGAACTTCCAACACCACATGGTTTCAGATTCTAGGCTAGCTGCTGTTAGGGGAGGAAACCCGCTTCAAACATTTGAATGTCCTCCATCCCAAGCTCCTACACAACATCCTATAATGAGCCCACATGGTTATGTTAATTTTCAGCAACTACCCACCTTTAATATACCTCAAAGCAGTGAGTTTAGGGCTGAAAATCCTCAACAACTTCCTCCAATGATCAATCCGGGTATGTACCAACCGTTTATGTTTAACCTGGTTCCTTCCTATCATTTTCCCTTGTCCCAAATGCAAATTCCAGCTAGTGTTCATCCTTATGGAATGCCAAACCCATCTACTCTATTTCCTAGCCTTATACCTTATTATGGAATGGGTCATTGGGTACCCCCAACCAATTATGGGATGATTTCACCTAGGGTTCCCCCACCACCTCAACTTTCATTCCTAGAAAGAGGACCTCAAGCACCCCAATTGAACCCTAACATATTGAGTACCTTCAACATGGGACAACTAAAACCCTTAGAGCCTCCTAGGATGCCAACCCCAACCAATATGCCAATGGATGTAGGAGATGAGCATGGAGGAGAGCAAGAAAAGAGTCATAGCCATAGGCTAGAGCCCGGGGTGTTGATAGGGCAAAAGAGGAAGGGCAAGGAGGTGATGATAGACCCAGAAATTGAGGAAGATGGGAGTAGTAGGCGTCTGACGCCTAAGGATTCATCTATGGAGAACAGGGACGAGGAGCAGTTTTATTCATCTCCATTGATTATTACATCGGAAGATGGTAATGATGATTTTCTACTGGTTTCACGAGGCCATTGTTCAAATATGCCGGAAACAGAGGATACCGAGAACGAAGTGGTGAGAACAGATACTCAGGAACCTTCCCCATTGGATACACCTACAGAAGGAGCGTTTTGTAGTCACCAAGAGTTGCCTACTGGGGCAACTGGATCTATTCCGTTGGCAACGGATGAGTATGTCACACTGATGGCCACTCTACCAGGGGTAAGGGATGCTCACACTATTCCTTCTAATACAGTTAACCCGCTTGGGTGTGATACAGGTAGATCCGAGGTTGGGGAGAATAGTACTCAAGAACCTACTAGCGAAGAAGATCTTGAGGACATGCAGACGATAAGGGAAATGTTCCAATACAAGAGGCGGGAGAAAAATAGTTCAAAAGTCGTGCAGTTCAGGCTAAGAAGCCGACAGTGCCCATGAATGAACCTAAAACGAGAGTTGCGAAAGCTAAAGCAGCTGAAGCTAAGAAGAAGGTAGTGGCACCTGGGCCAGTTGATACAATTGAACTGGACTTGTCTGAGGGAGAGGAGGTCGAGACGAAATGGAACGCGGCAAATTTAGCCACTCGAACTTCATTAATGAAATCCCGTAAGTTTATGACAGAATTGGGATTCGATCTCACTCTAGGAGATGTGCCTGATGATTGGAGGGAGACCGCTAGAGACAAAGAGTGGAGACCACTCATTCAGCCCATACAATGTGAGGCTTTGGAGTTAGTTAGAGAGTTCTATGCTGCTGTCCATCCCCAGTCACATATAGCCATAGTGCGCGGGAAGGAAATACAGTTTGATGCCACTCAGATCAACTACACCTTCAACATTGAGAATATCAGAGATGCTGTGGACAATAAGATGTTAGTGACTCCGACTCTAGCACAGCTTGATGAGGCTCTAGCATGTGTTGGGAAGCCCTCTGCCACTTGGGATTTGACTACTCATGGCAAGGTACGACTAAAACCCGAGGATGTTTCCCTAGCTGCTGCAGGATGGTTATACATAGTCAAAAACAGAATTCTGCCAACGGAGCATGATGAGCATGTCACTCAGGATAGGGCACTGCTGGTTTATGCCATGCTAAAGGGCATAGATGTGAATTATGGAGAATTGATCAATACCAGTATCCATGAGTGTGCCCACCGGACACGTGGTAAGCTTTATCACCCACGATTGGTCACTTCTTTATGCTTGCGACAAGGTGTACAGCTCCCTGAGGATCAAGTTAAGAGAGATGCCCCAATTGTGGAAGAGAAGAATATTTGGCGTATTATCGCCCATGCGTTACAAAGAAGGGAAGGTACTGGGATGTCTCCTACATCGGAGATCCGTCGTCTTCGAGAGGAGAATCAACAGCTGCGAGATCAGGTTCGAGAAGTCGTGCAACATATCTACAACTTGAGGGCTTCATTGGATTTTGCGGTTTTACCTTCATGGCCTCCAGCGCTAGCTGCTATCCTTGGTCATCCATCTTCCAGTACCGACACTGATCCTAGTACCCAACCTCCAACTTCATGAAGGGGAGGTTCCTTCTTTGCTATCTTTTGTGTTTTATTCTTTTGTTTAATGACGTAGTTTGCATATTCTAGCATTACTACGCATGTTTTTGTATTGATTATGTTTCGARCTCAGTTGAAGCAKGAATAAATTAGTATCRTTTATCTTCTGATCACTTAAAGTATGCCTTCACTTARCCTTAGTTTAGCTTTTCACATGCCTAYTTTGAAGCATCTGTGCTGTGCATGTGATTTCATGTCGATGATGATTATAAGAGATTGTTGAGTTTTCTGTTCTATGCCTGACTAAGCTTTGAGCTATTTCCTTTGTTTATGTGATAAACTCATTTTCTTTTATGTCTTTTTGATCTTTACAAACTTTAAGCTTTTTCTTTGCCCCTATATAGGAAGTCCTTGTCCTTTTTACTGTTAAGCCTTTTTCATCCGATGCAAAAGTCTTTTCCCAGTGAGGACACTGTCTCTCTTAAGTTTGGGGGGACAGTCGTTTTGTCAGTCGTTGTTTCAGAAAGATAAAGTGTTATTTATATTTGAAAACTCATGCTATTTTCTTTTGAAAAAGAGTCAGTTGGAAAAACAAATGCTATTACAAAAAGAAAGTGTTGAAAAGAATAAGTGAAAAAAACAAAACAAAACAAAAGTTGCAAAAGAGTAAAAAGGAGTATTGTTGAGAGAAAATAAGAGTGGGGAAAAGACTTGTGTTAGAAAGAAAAGAGTGGTAAAAACAATGAGAGTTAAAGAAAATGTATTTATGATTTCCGAGTCCTACTGTAGACACCCATTTAGTTTTAGGTTGGGTGTTGACTTTGAAAATAGGAGTAAAGATGGTGATAAGTGACTTCGTGTTTCTCATTGTCGTCGTTTTATGACCTAGCTGTTAGTTCAAAGTTTTTCTACGAGTAGCTGTGGTTGAAACCGATGTTAGTGTGTGGAAACCTCAGGGGCTAGTAGCCGGTCTTTCAGATGTAAAAGTCTTAGTGTAAGGAGGGAGTGTGCAGATTCCTTAGGGGTATTTGAAAACGTTTTCTGTTTTTGAAAGGAAAAAGGATTTTGAAAGAGAAAGTTTTTATCATTTCAAACTTGGTTTATAGTGACTAAACTTACGAAGGCAATAGAATGGTAGGCTTTGACATCTTTTCCTTGAGACAATTTATGATTGAACATCTCGGTTGCTTTTGCTTTTCCTTGTCCATGTGTTAGAAAGCTGATTAAAGTTGCTAAGTTTTGCTTGAGGACAAGCAAAAAGTTAAGTTTAGGGGTGTGATTACGCTTGTTTACATGCGTAAAAAGAAGGTTTTAGATG
>NW_019104576.1:429767-454427 GCF_001995035.1 Momordica charantia
TAACATAGTAAGAGCGTTCGGGTGCAGGCAAGACTGGGGCGCGCGTGGGCGCTGGCGGCAGGTGGGGGCGGGGGCGTAAGCGTGCGCCGGTTGGACACTTGCAGGCGGGCGTGGGGCGACACCTTATGAGGTTAGCCCGTCGTTGGTGGCGTAGGCGTGTGCACTGTGGACATTTTGCATGTTGTGGTGTTCTCTTCTTAGCTTGAGTTGGTTCTAAGGACTTGAGGCCAATTATGATCATATCATCTCCTCCTTGAAAATGATTCGTCCTCGAATCAAAAATGTCACCTACACATAAAATAAGCAAATTAGTATCCTCAAAATCAATATTTACTTTATACTTACTTGGTAGAGCAATCTTAAAATCTTAAGATGAGGAAACTATTAGAAGCCTTCTCTAGATTGGTCTTTGGAAAGTTCTTCGCTCATTCCAAAAGTGCTTCCAAACTCAATCACTTGGTTTGTTAACCTTGTGCTTGGTTTTCTTCGTCCTCCATTTGGTGTTTGTTAGTCGAACTCTACAACTCAACACCTTGAGTTTTCGACCACATCATGGTTTAGAGAACTTTTTGGACAAGTTCTTTTTCCTTAGGCTTCATTCTTCTATTATCACCTACGAAGAAAAATAGCTCAGTGAGTAACAATAAAGCAAACAATGAACACTATACTCACCTTGAAGTGCTATTTTGTAGTCATCATCATGCATTATTGCGAGCACTTGGAAATGAATTCTTCTCTTTGGTTCAAACTCGAGGTAGAATTCTTGACCATATGGTAGGAATCTCCTTTCCTTTGGATTTGGTCTAAAATTTTCAAACTTGGATAAGTTTGACTTTTACTCTACAACTTCCTTCATTTGGCTCCATCTCATCATTTTGTATTCTTCTTCTTTATGTAATTCCTGAAAATCAACACAAAAATAATTCAAGTTAGTAAAAACTTTAAAATTTAATTCGTACTTACCTTGTGGGGCGATTTCAACTCTCCTTGTATTTGATCATGATTGAGTTTAAGAGTTGAAAGTTCCTGCAAAAGACTAAAAAAGAGTACAAGCACTAGGATAAAACATGTTAGCTTGTAAATAGGGGTGTAGTTGGTTCGGGTCGGGTTGGTTTTTTAGGAAAATCGAACCGACCCGAATTTGTTCGAGTCGCAACCGACCCGAATCGATATGACCCAACATTTTACTCTCTTTTTTTTCCTTCCCTTTCTTGCTCTCCTTTATTCCTTCCTTCTTCTAACCTAAACCGTGTTGTTTTTTCTACAATTTTTCCTTAAACCACCACCTCAAAATCCACATAGAAACTTCTCACTTTCTGCTATTTTCTTCTAAACTCAGCCACAGATAACCATTTTGAAAAGCAAAAACTCAAAAGGATGGAAGAATGTGTAAACAACCCCAATTGTTTTTTTCCCAATTTTTCATTTTGAAAAGCCATAAATAAAGGATTGAAGAAGCAAAAACCACCGCCCATGACCACCCACCCAGCCATGCCCACCAGTTTGGATTGCCGGATTGAGTCGCTGTCGAGACATCGCTCGATTTCATTGCGACCCGACATTTGAAGATCGTGAATCGTCTCTACCTCGGTTACTGGACGTACAAGGTCGTGAGTCGCCAGCCGTTCAGGGCCAAAGGTCACCGTTCACCGACCGTCGAGGTGAGTAGTTGACGGTGTGTCGTCCATTTGGGGGGTAAGGGGGACGGGTCATCTGGGTTGTGAGTCGTTTTCGAGGGAGGGGGGCTGAGGGAGGGAAGGCGGCACTTTAACTTCAAGAAAATAAAGGTGAAGCCTAGTCGGTTAAAATTGAACCGAACCAAAAATTGTCGCTTCGGTTTGGCTTTGTTTCGGTTCGTATTTTATTTCAACTGAACAGACCCGAATCAATTCGATTCGGATCGGGTTTTCGAGTCGGTTTAGTTTCTTTCACCCCTGCTTGTAAGTATAGATCCTTATGCAATACTTCCATGAGTTTTGACTTGTAAGGCCAAATATGTTGGATCTCACTCTCTTTCTTTTCCTCGTCATTTACATACTCATTTCTCAACTCTTCTTCCTTTTCTTTCATTTGTCTCGACTTGTATCCACAAATGTTTCTTCATGCATTAATGGTACGAGAGTAGATATCTCACAATGAAAAGAAATTTTGTCATCTAAAAGACTAGGGATGTTATGTATAGAGTCATAGAGAATCACTTTTTCTACTATACTACTCTCATTCTCATCAACTTCGTACAATGCTTTGTTACCAATGAGAATTTCATACATGATTTCACAAATCATGTCTTCTTTTTCATCGCCTTCTTTCTCAACAATGGGAAATATGTCATGCAACAACTTGTGATCCATGGAAATGAGAATTTCATGTTTGGATTCACAAGATGTTTTATCTTCAATTGTACCACTTACCTTTTCATCAATAGGCATACAATCATGTAATATTTTGTAATCTAATGGAATAGGATCGACATGCATAACATCACAAAGTATTTCATTATCAATCTTAATACTTTCTTCCTTAACAATAGAGATAAAGTCATGCAATACTTTTCTAGCACTTATAGTACGTATACCATACATAGTTCCACAAAGTATGTCATGCTCTTTATTTTCTACTATTGGGACTAAAGTAGGCAAACTAACCTCTCCTAAAGTTGGACTTTCATGAGTAATAGGTTTAGAATTAGTATACCTTGAAGATTCTATGTGATGTCTTCTTTCAACCCTCTTGGCAAGGTGTAACATTTCATCCAACCTAGTACAAGGTCAAATTTCTTCTCTTTTCGCAATCACTTTGGCAATCTCTCCATTGAGTCCATTGTATAATAGATCTATGGTGATCTTCTCATCTTCATAAACGTTAAGCTACTCAAGCAATGAGCACATCTCATCATAATAAGCTTCCACCCTTTTGTCCCTTTGTCTTAAGTTTTTCAACTTGATTAATGACTTAGGAACAAATTGTCTCCTCATTAGGGGCTTGAGTTCTCTTCATGAGACTATTGGATGTTCTTGATTCTTGTGAAGTTGACATGGTAGGAGCACGCGAGTGTTGGCAGAACTAGGGCGTGTGTAGGCGCTGGCGGCAGGTGGGGGCACGGGCGTAGGCGTGCGCGGGCTGGACGCTGGCAGGCGCGCGCGGGGCGACACCTTGTGAGGTTAGGCCGTTGATGGTGGCGTAGCCGTGCGCACTGTGGGCATTTTGCATGAGGTGGTGTTCTCTTCCTAACTTGAGTTGGTTCCAAGGACTTGAGAGGCCAATTATGATCCTATCATTTATTTTATATGTAAATATAATATATAAATATATTTAATTGCATAAAGTTGTTTATTAGTCCATGAGTACATTAATCTACTTAAATTACAAAAGTAAAAATATAGATATAGAAAAATGATGAAAGAAAATATATGAAAAACAAACGAATGGCAAAAATGTAAAGAAGGGATGCCTTTGACATGGGAATCTCAGAAACTCATGCTTCAAGAGGGCACCCAGATGTGACTCAAATGTCTTATATATGGGCATCTTCAGATACCCAGACATCTCGAGATATCCGAGCATCTTATATTACCGTAAAAAAAATGCGAGAATCCAGATGACATCTCATGGAAATCCACGAAACAAATGGGCACTAAGATCAAAGCTCTTTTGATAAAGAATAAGTTCCTTTGCCCATAAAATCGGAGGATGAATTCTACTTGAATGTTATTAGTATACAACTCAAATATAACTGCACAAAATTCAGGAAACTGTTAACTGAATTTGAAAGAACCATAGTAAAAAGATAAAGACACCCTACTTAATATGTTCAAAACAACTTCATATCAAAGCTTTAATTCTCCCAACTAAAATCTTAAAAGCCACTTAATAGGCTCTAAAAAGTATAAAATTGGAAAACAATAAAATTTACATAAAAACTCTTAAATAAAAAGTGAATCATAATTAAACAATAATTTAAAGTCCTTGACTATTCATATCCTACGTAATTTTATAACCAGGTAGCTTAAGGTTAATTAAGAGAAAATGTATTCACAACGAATCGACGGAAATGTAAAAATTAAATTCGAAAATACACGCTATTTAAAATTTAGGATAAAATACATTTTTAGTCTCTGAGTTTATAGATAAGATTCTATTTGGTCTTTGAGTTTCAAAAAGTGATAATTTAGTCCCTCACCTTTAGAAAATAGTTCTAAAAGGTCCGGGGGTTAAACTTGGTTTAGTAAGGAATGCTGACGTGGCAGGATGAGTTGGATATTTATTTAATATTATATTATTTTTAATATATGTGTCATTATTTTGTATTTTATTTTTCTCTCTCTCTTCCCCACTTTCTCTCCTTTCTCTCTCTTTATCTCTTCCCTTCTTCCCTCCCCGTGGACTTATGCTTCTCTCCTCCTCCCACTTGATTCTAACCCACCATCGACAGCCTCCGACCAACACTACCGCAGTCTTGACTAACCACCCAACAAGGCCTACTCCCTCCGCCTTCCGGCCCTCTAGATTGATTTGCCACAAGATAAGTCCTCAATTTTCTCGTCATAGTTCACAGTACTAAAATCCCGATACAACCATCATTAGGATAGAAAAAATCTAAAAACAAACAAAGATGGAATCGATCAATCTGGACTAGTTTTCCCCTAATTCATCCAAATGTTATGCAATTAGAAGAACGTATTGCGTGGAATCAATCCATTTCCTATGAAAAATCAACAGCAAGATAAGTCCTCTGAAGAATTAAATAACATTCAAATTCAACCAAGCCATTTAGGTCCTGTTTACCTACCAGGAATCGAAATGGGAATAAATCGGAATGAAAATCAATCGGAATCAAATCAATTGGAATGAGAATGTTATTCTTCTGATGCTGTTTATCAAAAATTTTTTGGAATCGGAATCAGAACTTCTTTGATGATGTTTACTAAAACTGCCAGGAATCAGAATCGGAATACAATTACTAATATACCCCTTTATTTTTTCTCGCTAATTACAAATACATTGTCGTGCTAATTTTTTTAATTATAATAATAATATATTTTAATATATTTTATTACTATATTATTGATCGTAAATATTTTTTTACCGTAGCAATTTAATTAATATTAATACTAATAAATAATAAATAATTAAAATAAAATTACATTCACTAAAATACTACTTTATTAGAATCATTCATTTAATATAAAATTTTATTATAATAATATTTAATAATAATGTTATTAAATTTTATTATTATAATAATTAATAATTATGAATTATATTTTAAAAAAATATGGTATTAATTAATAATAATTAAATTAAATTAAAATATTAAATATTAAATATAAATTTATAATATTTTATAATAAAATCACATCAACTAATAAAGGTGATATAAATTTTTATTAAAAGAAAAATTATTAGAAGTATAAATGAAAAAGAAATTAAATAATTAAATAAAAAGTTATGAGACTGGAGAAAGGGTAAAAGTAGAAAAATAACTACAATAAATGTGGAGGGCTCACGGAATAAGGAATGAGAATGAGATTTATGAGGGTGTATGAGAATAGAAAATGTGAGTGGGTCCCACCATTTGATTCCCACCCCTCCACTTTGGTAAACACCATCAAACGGAATAAATCAATTGATTATCATTCCTCCATTCCCATTCACTTGAAGTAAACATGGTCTCAGTTCCCTTCTTCCCCGACTCAAGCCGGTAGATGAAATCAAGAAGTGGAAGACGAATAAAACAAAAATTGCGAAAGAATTGAACAAAAGAAACAACAGAGAAAGAAAAAGATTGACAATGAGGGTGTCTTTATCGGAGAGATGAGGCAGAGGGTCGGAAGAGGCAACATGAACAGGGGCAAGTGGGGCACCCAAAACCCCAACTAAATTTTAAGTCCCTTGTAGCGCACTTTTCACAGCCAGATGCGTCGAAGGCACAGCCGTGTGGCCCCAGAAGCGTTCGGACCAGAGGGTTGGAAGGCGGAGGAGTAGGCCTTGTTGGGTGGTAAGTCAGGATTGCGGTAGTGTTGGTCGGAGGCCGTCGATGGTGGTTTAGAATCAGGTGGGAGGAGGAGAGAAGCATTGGCCCACGGGGAGGGAAGAAGGGAAGAGATAAAGAGAGAGAAAGGAGGTGTTTGGGATTTTGGAACGAAAATAAATGACAGAGCACAAGTGTACACCCGCCACAAGTAGTAAAACGGAACAAGTATTCCGAGTATCGATCCTCAAGGACAAATAATACAACTAATAATAAAGATAATGTTGGTTTTGATATTTAAAAACTCAATGCAATAAACTCAGCTCAATTACTTCAAATTAGTTAAGAATACAACAATTTTACATCTTCTTATGTCTAAGTGATTTTGAAGGTATAAGTTCATTCCTAATATGTCTATTAGAAAAAAAGATCTCAATTTAATAAAAATCAACCGTAACCTTAGATCGAGGTCCTATGTCTAGGCTACCCGAGCGAAATTTTTATGTCTAAAGTATTTTTCTCCAAAGTTAAATCATTCAAGTTAGAAGTATTTTTCTCCAAAGTTAAATGATTCAAGTTGGGAAAATATATCAACCCTTTCAGTTTTGATGCTTGGTTAAAACACTAATTGGCCAAATCAAGTTTTAACTTATGAAAACAACTTTAAGTGATAAAAGAAGAGAAAAATGTCTCTTGCCTTGTTGGATTTTAATAAACTTTAGTTAACTATTCATAACGGGGCTTGAGAAAAATAAATTTAGCTCATGATAATAAAGGAAAAACTGAATTTAATGTTATGGAAGTAGACGACTGATTAAAAGATGAATAGAATTAAAACAAGAAAACTCAAAATTTAAAATGGAAACATAAATAAGCTGAGAGTAAATATCTAAAGCTRAAATGATCACTTCAGGATGATGAATGAAGAGAGGGGAGTTCTGTATTTATAGGAACTTCAAGGTGGTTAGGAGGTTGAGACATTCGTGGAGAGTCATCCCTTTAAAACATCTTTTAGTTAGTTTGTTGTTGAATTAGCAATCTTCAGTGCATGGAAGACACGTAGAGGGGCTTGGGGAAGCTTCAAAACACACAAAACTTGTGTTTTACATTAAGGGCAATCTCGGGATTGGGGAAGGCGCCAGACGCCTAGCTCGATATTTTTCTGCACAAAATTGTAATTTTCATTAGAAATCAACTATAAATGATGTAAAAACGTTCTATATGCATGTATAACCTAAGATAACTTCAAATGAAAAGTTTTGGATACTAAACCAAGCTTAAAATATGGTTTCTGAGTTTAAAACGTAGGAAAACAACACCAATTTAACTTCTTTTTACCCTTATAAATAAGGAAATCAGGAGGGGAAGTGGGGAAGAGAGAAAAAAAATACAAAATATAAAATAATGACATATATATTAAAAATAATATAATATTAAATAAATATCCAACTCATCCCGTCACATCAGCATTCCATTACTGTTACTAACGAAGTTTAACCTCCCAGACTTTTTATAACTATTTTTTAAAGTGAGGGGACCAACCTGTGGAAACGGACGAAATAGAATTGTAAAGGCTAAAAGTGTATTTTATTGAAGAATTTAACTGAAAAAGAAAAAAGAAAAAAGAATTCTCGATTTTTCTAGAGTCCACCCAATTGAACTAGAAAACTTGGGCGGCAATCAATCGAAGGCGAAATTCCCATTCGAAGGCAAAACCCTTGCCCTCTCAACGATCCACTCTCTCTCTCCCTCTCTACTCAGTTTTTGCAGCATCGATTCATTGATTCTGGTAAGATTTGTGGTTTACTTTTTAATTTCATGCTCTCAGAACCTATTTCTTCGATTTCTACTATCATACTGATACGCCTTCTCCTCTCGGTTTAATTTTTGCTAAATGTGGACTACTTAGAATCAGGCCTGGTGAATTTCTCTCTTTCGCTGTCGCATGTTTTTGATACTAGCGAACTACTTGAGTTTGCTGTAGGAACAACTACTGCTTATTCGTAGTTTTAATGAGATTAAATGAACGAGGTTAAGCAAGATGTTATTTAGAAATCACTGTAAATTAGACAGAATTTATTATTGCTTTGGTAGAATTTGAACGCGAGAGGAGCTTTTCTAATGGGTGTTGTTTTGAATTTTGGACCTTTAGAGTCACATTTCATTTGAACTTGGAATGATATGGAATTTGAGGATTTAATGGTTTCCAGATTCTGCTGGTTGCTTTTCCTGTTACAGTTATTTAGAGAATGCAAGAAAAAAGTGAATAAAACGAGTTATAGAACAAACAAGTATCAGAACTATCAACAAGCTGGAGCGGTTTCACACCTTAAATAGCATGAAGGTTGGGGCGGAGCCAGAAACTGTTATTGAAGGGACAAATTTTACATTGTCACTTTTTATAAAAAAAAAATCTATAATCTTTCAATTGTGAAAATTTAGATGGCACAAAGTAGGAAGAACTTTAAAATCTAAATTTTTTTGATATAATTTTTTTCGTCTAAGACGAACCGAGAGGGGGCCATTTGCTCAATCCTTCCTTTTTTGCCTGGACAGCCTTCTTGGCCTTTCTCTGTACATGATTTAAAATAACTACCAATTATAGGACACAGGATAAATCCGAGGTTGCAGAAAGATGTTTTTAAAGAGGCAATGGGTGCATCCCTAAAAGTCATCTTCAGCTATTGGTAACTTGAGGCTGCTAAAAGTTCAGAAATGTATCACTTAAAGTTTCTTTAGTGATGTTTGTGCATTAATAAAAGATTACTCTTAGCAACACCTAAGCTTTGTGTAGCTGAAACTTTATACTCCGCAATTTTTGCAACATTTTTTGCAGTGTTGGACATCTTGTCACTATTACTTTTATTGGCGTTTTTGGACTTTTTTTGTAACGTTTTTTTGGTGGGGCAAAATATATACTACCTTGTGGTGTATTTTAGATCCTTATATCCTTATTATTGCACACTTCTCTATAGCTGCTCTGAATAGGAGACTCTCAAATTATAGATCCAACACTATGCAACATAATTTGAATAGGTTCATATATAGTCAAATACTGATGCCCATGCAGTTTTCTCTTGCGAAATCCTTTTATCATTTAATCTATAATTCTGGTTCCTGAACTATAATATGAGAGATGGAGGGCCTCTTTGGTCCTCCCCCAGTTCCCTCACGCTAGGCCTACGACTATAATGTGGTACAGATTCCTTCCTGAAAGAAATAATTTGTCACTCTAAAAATAAGAATAAGGGCTTATTCTGGAAAGTTTGGTGCCCTTCAGTTATATTTGCATTTGTTCCTTTTGAAACAATATTTCTTCAAGTTGCGATGTATTAGTTATTGAATTTTTAACTGCTTGCGACTTGTGTAATTTTATCTTACTTGCTTTAAAGAATTTCTCTTCCTCTTTGTTATGTTGTCTGTACCGTAACAATCTTTTCTAAAGGAACATTTTGTCCTATACTATAGGAGCCAAGCACACACTAGAATGCTGCCACTGCTAGCGTACCATGTGGTGAGCCAATATTACAGGCTCCGGAAGAACCCGATCACTGTCGGGCTTCTTGCTGCCAACACTCTTATTCATCTAAGGCCCGATTGTCTTCATCCTATCATCCCTTACATAGAGGATGTCTGGTTTAATGCCCATCTCATCCTTAAGGTGACTATTCTGGCTATTACTCATTTAATTATTAGTCAATCATCTAATTTTATATCTAGCTCTCTATTTTTGTCTTAAAAATTTTAAATTATAATTTCCTCTGAATTGGAGAAAATGATGGTTTTTAAGTGTTCGATGCGTGGATTGGCTTCACAATATTCAGTTATTCAAACTGCTATTGGTTCTTGCTTTCTTTAGTGTTGTATTCCTATCTATCTCGATAAGGATATACCTATGAAATTTTAACTCTTATAGAATTAGTTTCTTTTGTTATTACTTACCAATTTGTTTGTTCGTCTTTTAAACGAAATATATAATGTTGGCACTGTTTTTTACTCATAACTTTCGTTACTTGTATTACCTGCTTTTTTCCAGTACAAGGACTTGAGGCGCTTCTTCCTTTCGCCATTCTACCATGTGGGTGACCCTCACCTTGTATATAACATGATATCTCTTCTATGGAAAGGCATTCAATTGGAAACATCAATGGGTAGCTTCAAATTTGCTTCAATGGTCGGTTCGTTACTCGTATTGTCACAAGGAATTACATTGTTGCTTGTCAAATCCCTACTAATTTTTTTCAATTATGGGAGGCCTTACTACCGTGAATATTCTGTTGGATTTTCGGGTGTTCTTTTCGCTATGAAAGTCGTTCTTAGTTCTCAGTCTGAAAGCTACACTTACTTTCATGGCCTCCGAGTACCATCAAGTCATGCTGCATGGGTGGAACTAATACTTATCCAAATGGTTTCACCTGGTGTCTCCTTCCTTGGTCATCTTGGTGGGATACTTGCTGGTATTCTCTTTTTGCAATTGAAGCATATGAATTCGGGGTCGAATCCGCTGGCCATTCTTTTTAGAAGTCTTGGCCGAATATTGAGTCAACCTCTTGGATTTCTTTGTCGCTTGAATCCATTTCGCCGGCACAGGATTTCTGGGGGAGGAATTGTTGGTAGACAACAAACAGCCTCGGAAAGGACCGCAACGAGTGACGATATGTGGAGCTGTCGAGCATGTACATTTGACAATTCTGGTTTCTTAAGCATATGCGAAATGTGCGGTACAAATCGGCAGGATATTGAGTTGCCTTCTCATCAATCATCACATAGTTTCAACTTCAACGATCTATCTCTGGAAGAACTACGCCGGCGTAGAGTTGAAAGATTTGGATGATATGCAACCTATTGTTCTTCTGCTCATTTCCTCTCAGGCTCAGCCATCAGGTCTTCTTTCTCAGAAAATAAATCTGAAAGGCTTGTATTGTATTGTAAATCTGATGTTGATGTTAGATAATAAAATTGCCTGAAGTATCTGTGTTAGTTAGAACTTAGCAAATTTTGTTGAAGACAAATGGAAGAGTCATCTCGCAAGTTCAATGGAAAGGGTTAGTTCTTTCTCAACTCTTGCCCAATTCTTCTAAATTTTGTTATTACACCTTTAAATTCATTTGGATAATAAATGCATAGGCTAGAAATAACTGCACATTTATATATATATATATATATATACACCAAGCCAGCTTGTGTGTATCTCGACTATTCTAACGAAACAACCGTCGTACCCTACTACATTTGGTTGTCAAGGTAACTCGTAGGATACTAAATCTTAGGTAGGTGGCTACCAATGGTTTGAATTCATTTCCTCTAAGCTCTAGTAGGATAATAAGTGCATATTCATTTCGAAAGAGAAGAAAGTTCTGCAAAGAAAATTATGAAAAGGTAAAACGGGAAAAACAAAGTTAGACCTTAAGCTTTACTCCTTTATCAATGTCTCTATGCCATCATCTTAGGCCTTTGCTTGACGGAATTTGGGACTGTCGTCTATTGTTTTCATAGAGCATCTTAGTTCTTCAGGAGGGTCGTTTCTTCAACAAAAATCCAACGTTTTGGTAGAATCCGAACAGATAGAAATGTATTGAAATATAAAAGATGAATTAACTCTCAGATAACTCGAGGTACTTGGACCATCCTCTCTCTTGAGTATTCTTTCTCAAGTCTCAACCAACTAAATTAATGTCTACCTTTCACTTTATTTATAACAACTTCCTTAATTAGTTATTAAGGGTCTTTTGGTAATATTTCTCATTTCTTATTTTATTTAAAAAAAATTAAGCATTTAAGAACTATTTACATTTAGGGATGTTCATGACAGGGTTGGGAATGGGTAACGTCTCCGCCCCCCATTTCACTCCCCATGCCCGCAATTTCGAAATTTTGTAGGGATCGGGGTGGGGATTATGAATTTGCGGGGATTGGGTTTCCATTTTTTCGTTTATTTTTTTTATTTTTAAAATTATTTCTCAATCAAATATTTTTTTAAAAAAATTAATTAATTGCTTAATTTTCAACAATAAATTTTTATTTACACGATCCAATCCTCGGTAGAAAATAATCTGATTTTTTTTAGTATATGTATGTAGAGAGAATAATAAGATTTTTTTAGTTTGTATATTTATATCTATTATATATTCTATACTCTATACTGTGTTAAAAGTGGAGAATCTGGAAAAAAATCATTTTAGATTATTATACTCTTCCCTTAATTTATAAATTTACAAGACATGTCAAAGAAAATTAATTGTAAATAGTAAATTAATTATTTATCAATAATAAATATTTACTAGATTTACAATTACCTGGAATTCAAAAGGTTGGAATATGTAAAATGTTGTTATTTAATTTATGAAAACTTAATTATTTTCACTTAAAAAATTTATAACTTTTTCATCTTCTGCCTATATAAATAGACATTTTCTTCCATCATTTTTCACCAATACTCAACTTACATTTTTTTCATTATTTTTAGGGAAATCTTTAGGAATGGCTAAAGTTTTTCTAAATTGCATGACATAGCTAAAGTTGGTTTCCTAGATTTTAGAGGGGTGTATAATTCCTTATTTATCCCTCTACACATATCATGCCCATATTACCCTTGCTGTCTTTCTCCATTTTACCCATCCACGTTTCATGCCTCCTACATTCCCTTAAATCTCTCCTAAACTAGCAATGTTATCGAGTTAATATTGAAACCACCTTAACTACAAAATCTACATAATTCCTAAAATCTTTCCACAAAATCTACCTATATCATACTTAACATTGAAACCACCTTTAACTACAAAATCTATATAATTCCTAAAATCTTTCCACAAAATTTAAACCACCAAATCTACATATATGATTCACATTCCACTGTAATCAGCAACCTTAAATATAGTTTCTTTAATATTCTTACACAATGTATCATTAATCCCTACCCATTTTATTTTTACATTCTTTCAAGAATTAAATCAATCAACGCGGGAACATTATGCGATCATTGTTAGCCACGATTTTAGTTGGGAGGAGCACAACAATTATCAAGGGTTCATTACCGGGCACGTTTCAATTCCATTCGATTTCACCCTACAACAACTCTGTGAATGTATCTCTAGAGATCTTCATTTTCTAGAAGGAAAAAAAATTACACGTCTTTCACTTTTCAGAAATGGTACTGGCAAGTCGATAATTATGAGGCTGATAGTAAATAGGGACGTGGCGTGGGCCATATCCCTGTTGGCAGATGTCAGGTACAGCGACTACGGCATAGTTGTAGATACTGATCCCGTATATAACACCATCTACGGGATAGTGAAAGTTCAGATGCCGAAAATAGATTGAAAACTATCTACAGAAAATAGTCATATTTTGCATCACATAATCTTTCTTTATCACTAAATCGGAACAAAGATTAATGCATAAAATATGACAAAAAGGTAACCAAAACCAACAAAATCAAAAATGCATATTAGCAATCAAGGAAACATATATTAATATTTACCTAAGGAGAGATACGATGGATGTGTAAATATATGACTATTAGAGGTTATCTCACAAAATAAGCAAGAGACGTCAATACAATGGAATGGGGTAGATATAGGATTGTATAGAGTAGATGACCATTTTGACCGGGTTATCCTTGTCCATCAACATTCGTGACTAATATGCCACGATTATTACATTCTAAGAAGCTGCATTTTAATTCTTGATATATGAGAATTAGTCATCGAGTTACTGAAACATTACTCGAAAGAATCTTCCTATTGCAGCAAACCCAGTTCTTAGAAAATTAGATTATTAACGGAAAAAGAAAACTCCACAAGATTCAACCATTGAATCAAACCCCAAAAAAAATTTGTCCTGTAGAACCAACAAATAAGAATGCATATTCCTAATATTGTTAAAATTAATTAGTTCCTAATGAGTATCAATTAGTCCACATAAGTTCTACAGGAATCTAATTGGATGTTCTTGATTTTTTTACAATAAATTTTAAATATTTAACAATAAAATGGTTACATTGAGCTAAAAAACATCGGAATTGACAAGTTCCAGGTACTAATGATATTTATTGAAACATCAGAATTGAAGTCTGTGCTTAAATTTATTGAAATTTGAAATTTAAGATTGAAAATTTATTAAATTTTTTTTTTTGCAAACTAAACTACCTGACAATCTAATTTTAACAATATTTTTATTATTTATTATTTAATCTAAACTATATTTTCAATATAATCTCCCCAACTGACCATATCTACAAGGTGTCCTAAAAACAGGTTATGTCCAACAAAATCCCTTGAATATTGGAGGTTGCTAATAAATGGTCAATTATTTAAACCTCATCTATTTAAAGAACATTCAAAATCGATCGATGAATATCCTTTTGGATAAGCAAGAGTGGGGAAAGGGATGCCAAAGATTGTGTACGTCGAAGAGGGACGCCGAAAGTTTGAGGCGCACGAGGCTTGAGGGGCTTGAGACTTGATTGAATCAAATTTTATTTGATTTTAGGAAGGAAGAGTTAGGGCAAGTGTAGGAAGAAGGAGTTAAAGGACAAAAGTGGGAAGAAGGAGTTAAAGGGCAAAAGTGGGAAGGAGTCATTTGAGTTGCCTTCCCTTCCATAATGGATCCTAATATGGTATTAATCTTCAACTACTCCATCTATAATTTTAAAAACAGTACTTTACAACTTTAATCTTTATTTTTCCACTTTTCTAATTTGATTTTACGTTTTTTTTAGTCTATTTTACACTTTGATTCAATCTTTTTTTTATTTCTAAGTATTCAACAGATTTATCTTACAAATTTGGAAATTTTGAAATCTATATGTTATTTAAAATTTTTGAACTCTATAATTTCGATTCACTATCTTCTTTCCTACAATTTAGGTGCACTACAGATTTATTGAATGGTAGTTTCGTCACGAATTTATAGGAAAATGGTAGGATAAATTTACATATTTTGATGGGAGGGTAAATTTGTCTACATAAAATCACGTAGTTCAACTCTAATTGTTCTTTAGCTATTTTTATGATATCTCATTATTTTGGCCATTTTTCAAATCAAACTATTTAATTTAGCTATTCCTCTAGTTGCCTCTTATTTTTAGTTATCTCTCCTTTTCTTTCTAATCTCTCTAGTCTTGAAAGCAACTCAAGAGGTACATGATACGTTCAAGTTGGAACAAAATTTATATATCAAAACTATATTTTGATTGGTAAGTTTGTGTGGTTATAATTTTACTTTGATAATAAATAATGATTAATAAGACCACTCTATCTTCAAGATGTGTGTATTTATTCAGTTTTTGTTTCTTTTTTTGATTTTATTACTATCGCTTATTTTTTGTTATTCTATAATTGCAATATTATTTTGTTTTTTTTCCGTATTTGTTGATGTTTTTTATAATTAAAATTATTGTGTTATTTTATGTAAAATGCTTGTGCATATTTTAATTTTAATTGTAATTTGGTAGCTCAAATGTCATATAGATTTAAATTTTATAAGAAATTTAGCATATTTATTAGACATTGAAAAATATTTTTAGACATAATTTTTTTTAATTTATAAATTTACCAAACATGTCATAGAAAATTAATGGTAAATAATAAATTAATTAATAAATTATAAATAATATCAAGCATAACAATTATATGAAATCTAAAAAGTTTATTTTTTAGGACATAAGGAAATCTAAAAAGTTAGAATATGTAAAAGATTGTGTTGTTTAATTGATGAAGAGCTTAATTATTTTCATTAATAATAATTAATAATATAATTTCAAAAGTTTTGTGACTTTCCCTCATATATTAATATAAATAGGTATTTTTTTCTAAATGAATGGTGAATAATAAATTAATTAATAAATTATAAATAGTAAATCAATTATAAGAATTGTATGGAATTTAAAAAGTTTATTTTTGAGGACAGCAGGTAATCTAAAAGGTTGAAATATGTAAAAGATTGTTATATTTAATTTAGGGAGAGCTTAATTATTTTTACTAATAATAGAATTTCAAAAGCTTTAGAATTTATGTTAGTATACAAGATTAATAATTTATGATTTTATCTTTATTGAACTATTAAAACGCTGTACTTTTTTAAAAATATATTAGAACTAATTTTTTCTTAAAATTGAAATTACAAAAAGTGAAAACTACGAATACAAAACTTTTGTCAATTTATTACTAAAATCAATTTTTTATCTTTAATTATAATTAATATAGGAAAGTTTTGACAATTTTTAAAATCGTTTACAACAAAATTACTTTTAAAAAATAATTTCTACTCTCATCTCTTTCTAAAAAAAATAAAAAAAGTTCTCTCATCTATTTTTCTATACATAGAACTTTCGTATAAACTCTTAATTTGTTTTTCTTTCTCCTTTCCCGAGCATAACAGGCTAAGTTTTTTTTTTTTGAATGACAAAGTAGTATTGTCTAGCGATTATATAATATTGTATTTTAATAAATAATTATTAGTTTGATCTTAAACAATAATGAGAGACAAGAAAATAGTCTCAAACATGGATAATATTCACTTAGATTAACTAAATTAAGTTACAAGGTGCAAAGTACTAGTATATATATAAAGTGAGGTGGGGCGGGGAATGGGGAACAAGAAAGGAGAATGCATTCCCCATCTTCATCCTCGTTTAGGTGATGGGACAAAACTTTCTCATCCTCATATCGCGAGGAATTTAAATGGGGATTCCCCGCAGGCCCCATCCCAGGGGAAAAATGAACATCCCTATTTACATTTCTCATTTCTCTGTATATAAATCTTGGAAAAAACAAAAACAAGTTTTTGTTCCTATTTTCAATTTGTTGCAAAGTATAAGTAAAAACATTGTTTTACCATTCTCCAATCCATGGATGTTGGGATCGTGCAATTTTATTTTTCTTTAATAAAAATGAGAAAACAAAAATAAGAAACGGAAACGTTACTAAATAGGCCCTAGTATACTCTTAATACTCTAATATATTTCCAATTCTATCTTCTTTTTTTGAGGAAAAAATACAATCAACCAAGAAAACCAAAGTCCTTTTGAACTAAATTCAAAAACCAATTGGGAAAATGAAATGTCCACTCATTGTTTGTCGGGGAAGGATTACAACCATGGTTCTAAATATCCGTCCACACGTCGACATTTCCATCAACATATCCATGTTTCCATGGGTTCAACATCAATATGAGAGGTAAATCAATATTTCCATCATAGTACAAGAAAATCGATAAAATATGAAAAATATGAACAAAATGTCACTAATATATACATAATATTAATATAATTATTTTTAATTAATTTAGAAATAGAAAAATGTTTATTTGTTAATTTAAATATTTTTTTTACGATTTTTACATTTTTTTAACTTTTACAGAAATATTTATTGACATCGACATTTTATCGATATTTCCATCAACATCGATATTTAAAACCTTGATTCTAACTTTCATTTGAGGATCCCTCGTGTGGTCTATCAAATTTTTTGCTATCACTACCGGATTGGTACTCAAATTTTCTGCTATTACTCCAAGCTGTTTTTAGTTATTTGTTTGTATTCTCTTCTAAAATTAATATTAAATTACAATTTAATATACAAATAGTTTTCCATCTCAAACAAATATTATTCTTATAATTTGATAAGTCATAATTATATTCCACAAAAACACCCACAATTACAAAATTGTCTTCTGTTTTTCTAAAAAAATGTCTAAGATAATATTTAAGTTAGTATTTAATACTAAATCTATACAATATATAAAATAGACTATTAGGAGAAACTTTATCTTCCTATTTTGTCCTTTAATTTTGATGTTTTCTTTATTATTTTAATGACAATTTTGTCATTTCACCTTCTCTCAAATTCCACTCACTCCTCCCTTCAAATCTCCTCAAATTCCACTCATTCTCTCCCCACTCTCTCTTCACACCGCCCTCCTAATTTTTCTTATTTGTTTTTCTCATTTTTAATACCTTTATTTAAGTTAAAATGAATTATGAAAAAAATAAGAAAAAGAATGGAAAAAGTTGGAATAAAATTGTTCTCAGTTTATTCCTAAAAATTAATTATAAAATTAATAACTTTATCTTTAATTATATAATTAATAAATAGAATTTCAAAAATTATAATGTTTTAATGGTTAAATAATTATGTTTAAAAAATGAAAAGATAAAAGTATATCCAAATAAATAGTTAGATGAATGAGTTGGTAAAAAAGGACAAAAATGTGAAAGTTTGAATATAAAAATGTTTTGTCAATTTATTTTTTAAAAAACAATTATAAATTTATTGTTGGATCGGTATGGCAACCCTAGAGGGGGTGAATAGGGTTTAATTAACAAAATATAAACTTTTTAATAAATGGGCCCAATTTAAATAAAAATAATACACTTTTTGAGATATGTAATTTTAACAAAGTAAGATAAAATAAATTCTAAGGAAAACAAGAGAAATTTAAAGCAAACAATCAAATTATAAGATTAATTGTAAAAATAAATAAGAGAGAGGGTTAGAAAAATTTGACACGGGAATTTTTATAGTGGTTCGGCACAACTGTCCTACTCCACTTCCCAAGTACCTCTTGGGTTGTAAATTGAAATTCAAACTCTTTCCACGGTAGGAGTCAAACCGGTACACTGCTCTTCACAAGAGCAAAGACGATCCTCTCCACGGTGAGGATCACACCGTTACAATAAGTTGAAGATTTTGAAACACACACTCACAAACTCTCAAATAGAGTAAATATACAAATTTGAGATCACAAAAATTTCAATCCTTACAACAATAAAATTTCTCTCACAAATAAGATGAAAAGAAAAATTGAAAACTTGGAGAAATTAGCAAAATGAAAATTTTGAAATTATGGAGGATTGAGAATAAGAGAATTGTTGTATAATTTTGAATGAGAAGTTTAGTTTAAATAGAGGGAAGAAAATGGTAAAAAAAAATCAAGTTTAATTTTAAACCATTAGATCTTAATCATTAAGAATGAAGGGTTGAGATAATTTTGAAAAAAAATAAATTAAGAATAATATATATATATATAATAATGATAATAAAAAAAAAAWATATATATATATATATAAAGTGATGTGACAAGTTATTTTAATTATATATATAATATATATATGTGTGTGTGAGAAAACGGTAACTTTTCAAACTTTCTTTCTTCTTCTTTTTTTTAATAAAGTTACCAACGGTAACTTTTGACTTTTTCTTTTTGAATTTTTTTTTGAAATTTTTTTTAATCTTTTTCTTTTCTTTTTCAATATATATATATATACTTTAAAAAGAAGCTTGTCACTTGTTAACTTACGAACTGTCCACGTCATCTTCTCGGGTATTTTTCCTTCCAATTTGTTTCGATCGTAACTTCTCCGTTTGAGCTCCGATTTGGATGATCTAACAGTTGTTGGAATCGTTGTAACGAGCTCTACATTGTGGACACTTTAAAATACAAAAATATCAATAAATAAAATTAAGTTTGTTATCATCAAAACATTAATTAATTAATTAATTAAAATTAATTAATTTGAGATTAAGGCCAAAAAGCCAACATTTATAACTATCGAAAAAAGATTAAAAACATCTACAATCTTTTGGAAAATATTTTTGCACAATTTTAATTGTCTATAAAATTTATAGTTTAAAAATATACTTCTAATGTCGAATCAGGATCAACTATGACAGAAATAAAGCATTGGGCTCAAGGATCTACTGGTTTAGGTAAATATCTAATGCATTCTCCGATCGGAGAAGTTATTTTTGGAGGAGAGACTATGTGTTTTTGGGATCTGCATGCTCCCTTTAAAAAAATGTCCCTCATAATTAATTATCAATAACTATTAAAATTATATTAATTTAATTTAAATAAAAAATGTAATATAAAAAGTTTTATTTTAACTCATATTAATTGAATAATTATCAACTTTAATTATATTTCATTTTTGAATAACAAAAGTTTTGGAATTTCAAGAGAAATTCTCTCATTTTCTACCGTTATAAAATGACTTTTTTCACTCATTTTGCATAATGATTTGAGTTTCTTTTTTTTTTTCTTGCTTCTTTCATTATCGCATTTCCTTTGATATTATCAATATTTTCACTTTGAGCCCGTTGCTATCAACAATGGCTTCACTTTCGTCACAATGATCAACTACTATTGCAATTCGTCTAAGTTGTGATTCCATTAGTCGCTCCCACAAAATTAAGTTTTCGTTATAATTTGTAACAATCTTATTTATTTATTTTTATACTTTAAAATATAACCACAAAATTTCACGTGTATCGCACGCTTTGTCACCATAGAATTAGGGACCAACCCGAATTTTCGAGTTGGGAATTTGTGGGAACCGTCGGGTTGTAAAATGATGGCCAACTCAACTCAACCAGTGAGCACCCCTAATTGTATTGAAGGCAGCTCGTTTGATAATAAAAAAGGAAGAGTATGGTGACAAAGCGCCGAGCAAGTGAATTATATTGAAGAGGGGAAATTGACACATATGATCTAAAAAGTTTTAGGTTTTGCCCAAATGACCCAACATCAGAAATTTCACTTTTCTGACATAAGAGAAGTTTGTGAAATTGCCCCTAATATGGAAAAGTTCATACTTTTGGATACCGAAGTACGGATAAAACTCAACCTAGATCGCAGCCAACTCGATCGAGTTTTTAAATGATTTTGACCAACCCCAATAAATTATCACCAACTTTTTGTACCAGCATTAATTTCATTCCATACATTTCGCACGTCTCTTTACATGGCAGAGAACAAAATCTTCTTAGAGTACGGAAATCTCCACACCTTCCACATTTTTGTAACCCTTGAAAGAAATCTATTTTTTCAACGTGTAGATTCTTTGAACAGTGAACTCCAAGAATCATATTTTGAAGGTTGGTTAAATTTCATTTTCTCATCTTCATTATTTCGAATGAGGTTAGTTTGTTATTTGTTTGGAGAATGAGTTGTATTTTTGAAGTTGAAAGGAATTCTGAACAACTAGGCGGATAGCATAAATTTTAACTTTTTACTTCAGTTTTGGTTAGATCTCGGGTGAGTTGCATATCAAACTCAAGGGATTCACTTAAACCCGGTCGAGTTTTATAAATCCCAGTCGAGACATTTTTCCGAAGTGTGTTGCATAAGAAACTCAAAGGAGTTCTTAAACTCGAGGGAGTTGCTTAGGAACTCGGTCAAGTTTTGTAAATTTTTAGAATCCCGGTCGAGATTTTGTATATCCCAGTTGAGAAATTTTTCCGAATTGAATTAATTATATGTTTTTTGTTTACTCTCCTTGCAGAATGCGTCGCCTATTTGTAATCTACGGTGGTAAGTGGAATGAGGTAGGAACTATTTATGAAGGTGGGGTTATGGGAGGTTTAGACGTCGACGAAATGATAACATATGACGACCTAGTAAATGCATTGTACAGGCTTACGAGAATTGATCTAGATTAGTTCGACATTGTTATAGTGTGATGACCCCAATTTATATGTAATTAATAATATAATATTGAGATAATTACTCATAAAACATAATTTCATTAAAATGAAATAAGATATAAACTTGTTCTTTCATCTAAAAATGGAAACGATAACTTAATAAAACTTAACTTATAAAATCTCTAGCAACGAAAATCACAAAATTATCATCTTTAAATAAAACAAGTAAAAATGTGGTATAGTCATAATTAAAAGTATAGATTATAAATAAAATTCGACTATGTCTCATATCTCCTCTTCGTCAATGCCAAGGTCATCATCGACGTTGTTTTCGTCAACTATATAACTATTTGTAAAAAAAATTGAAACAACATGGAATGAGTATAAAAAATATCCAGTAAGTAATTCCCATCATAAGGAACCTTTCATGCTCAAACACACACATCATGCTTATTTGCATGTATACCTCAACCTAACATATAAACCAACAAACAACTTAACTTAACATACTTGTGCTTGCTAGCATAAACTTAAATATCTAAATCCTTAATTTGGCGACATGCTATGCAGAAATATCCCATACCATAACCGTCAATTACGCATGTAATATTTATAGGGTAATTACCCCCCACAAATACCATTAACATGAACTAATTTGTTTCCTAGGACCCAACCCTTAGCAGAAACCATATATGTCATACTACATAACATAACTGCTTAATTTGGGTATTTTATGCATAACATTAATCTTACCTAAATTCATGACACATAAGACTACTAACTTAACTACGAATACATTATGCCATGTTTTACCTAAACATGTTTTGCTATAAAACATACTCAAAATGACATGATAAAACCACGTAATCATAACATGCTTTGCAATACATCAAATTTAACCACAATCACCATTCCATAGCAAAATATATTTAAACAACATGAATAACATAATTCATTAACAAACCAAGGTAACATATCACATAATTCACTTAAAATCAATCAATAATACAACAGAACAGATAAGGCGGTAACTTATGATAGAATCCACTTACCTGAACTTTGTAAACTAAAGATAATTTCTTAAAGCTTCCTAATAACAATTAACACAACTATAATTAGGACTCAATTACCTAAACTAAGCTCTCTCCAGTAAGTTCTCATAACTATATAGGTTCATTATTCTACTAGTAAAAAAATCTCATAATAATTAACCTAGTCTATAATAACCATAAAATTTTAAATTTGTGAAAAGTAATTTTAAATCTTCATATTAGCCTCTGATTTTTATACTTTAATATCCATAAAAATAATTTACTCATTTTTCACATTTACAAAAAACTAGAGAAAACACATAGCACTAGTTTTCACAATTTTAAGCCCTAAGTAAAACTAATCATAAAAATCCATTTTAATACATTAAAATACATTTTAGGCTAGTTTAAAGGTGCTGGTCATGGTCTCAAAAATTCAGAATTAACAATCCAAATTTTGATACTAAACAAGCTAAAACTATGAAAATAATATAAACCGTTAAAAACCGTTATGAAGCAATTTTATGAACATTTTTAGGACCTTTTTAATTCTGATTTTCAGATCTCAAATTAACAAAAATAAGGCATAAACAATACCTATTTTATCTTAATAATGAATCCTAAAAATAATTTACACAAGAAAGAATGATGCTTACCGTTGGTGTGTTTTCCTCTCTACCGTAAAGAATAAAATGAGAAAATTTTCCAGCAACTAAGCGAGCTTGAAATGATGATGAAAACCTTAAAAAATGGATATGAACATGCTTAGGTTCTATAAAAAAAAAATATTAGGAAAAATCTACTTACAAAACTAGTCTAAAAGAAACCGTTCTTACCGAAAAGACAAAACCGTAATGAACGATCCTTGAAGTGACTTGGAAAAGCAACCACAACTCCTCTAAGGTGTGATTTAAAACATAAGATAGATGATTTTGAGGAAATTTTCAGATTTGTTTACAAATATTCTTGGAGGAAGATAGAAGAAATATACATATGCAATTTAAAGAGGAAAATATAAGAAGATGAAACAAACTCTCCTCTCTCCCCTCCTTGCATGGCTGAATACTTAATGGGAAGAGGAGAAATTTTTTGTATTCCCAACAAACTTAGTTAATGAATGTGTGTAACAACCGAAAAAATATGTAGATTTAAATTATTATTATTTTTAGTTGTTTTCTTTTATTTTCTCAAAATAAACCTAGCTTTTCGTTTTAGAAATTATTTTTAAAAGATAATTTGTTCTTAGAATTTAAAAAATAAAAAATAAGAGTTTTATTAAATCTTTGTCTTTTTATTATCCTTTTTAAATAAGGATTCATTAGGGTTTGTTATAAAAGCCCTTAAACCCTAGGTTTTATTTTCTTAAACGGTTAGACCTACGAGAAAAAGAAAAGGAAAGAAGAATAATTTTGGTATCGGTAAGTTTTTCTTCCGCATTGTTTTAGTTTTATTTTTCTTGATTTGTAGTTCTTTAATTCAGTTTACTGGGAAAACATTTGAGGTCTTTGTTTTTTTGAATAAAAGATTTTAAGGACTTGTTACCCTAAAAATTTTCCACAATTTTTGGTTTGAATATTTTTGTCTATTAGACTCTTTTTGCATAACTAGTTTACCTATTTGTATCCCATAAACTATAGTTTATTGTTCTGATTTTTACATGAAAAATCATATGTTTTTACCAAGTTTTAAAGGCTTTCTATACAGTTTTCAGATATGATTTTTCTATAAAAATCAGTAAATTGTTAATTGTTTTATGGAAAATTCTTGGAAGTTTTATTTTATAAAACATAAAATTTTCCAGATTTAAAATTCTCAAATTTTCAATTGATTATAAGGCTTTTAAATTTGTTTTGTTGAGAAACTTTTTGTAAATTTAGTCCGTATTAATTTATACCGATTCTTGTATTCTTAAAGGTTGTTATTGTTGATTTTAAAGGTTTTTTAACCCAGTTTTCAGATCTGGTTTTGTAGTCCCAAATCCATACTTTCCTAATTATTTTGCATAAAAAAGTGTTTTGAATGGGAAAAGTGGGTAGATAAGATTTGGTTAATAATTGGGTGAATTTTAAATCCTTGGATAGGATTTAAGGATTGATTTTGAATATTTGTTGTTTATAGGCCTCTAAGTTGACAACTACCAAAGAGGAAGTTAGTAATTTGTCATATCCCTTCGAAAAAGTGTTGTAAGTTATTTACAGTATCTCTTCGAAAAGTATTGTAAGTGATTTACCAT
>NW_019104576.1:499690-522445 GCF_001995035.1 Momordica charantia
GGTGAATCACCCATTTCCAACTCTTTTGACTGACCAAATCGTGCTCAAACTGATAGTGGAACACTTCTTCTACACGTATGCATCGGTTGGAACCACCAAAACGCATTGGAAGACGCGTTTCATTAAGGGCAAAGTTGGAAGAAAACCAGTTTTTCTGCAGGCTTCCCAGGCGCCTGGCGCCTCCCATGATGGTTTTTCCGTCTTTTTGCTTCTTTTGATTAATTTGCACTCCCAAATGGTCCTAAAATGTCATAAATACAATATAAGCCATCCACAAACCATAGTATATGAATTTTGCATGAATTGGAACTCAAACGACCGAGAAAAATCCGAAACAAAGCTGAAACATAGAAAAACAGCATCTAAAACCTTCTTTTTACGCATGTAAACAAGCGTAATCAGCATCTATAGCCTTTTTGTTCTACCGGACCGGCTTTGCCTCTAGGTCGATGTTCAGCTAGTGAACGCCGTTGGCAGGTCTATCACTAGCATGTCGTCATGGGACCAGGCGAAAATGTTAGCGTTATTTCGGAGGAACTGGGTTAACTGGTCTTTCTTCTCTTCCAACAACTTGGTTCCCACGTTGGTGGTTTTTTAAGGCCCTAGGATGGAGACTGATTCAAGCTTTTGCACCGATGGAATACTCTTTTCTCCCTCCCAAGTGGTTGTCTTTGATGCATCCTTCGTGGTTTGGATATCCTAACACAATGTTGCTACCAACTCTACTGTGTGTACGTCATGGGTGCCGGCCTGCTAGTTGACGAGCTGATCAGTTTTACCAATTTTCGTAGTGGCCTCGAGGGCGGTCGATTAAGGCTTGTTGGACTCAGCACAGATCGTACATACTAGCTTGGGTTCCTTCATGGCGGTTGCATAACATTCTAGGAGGCCCACTGCTACCCGAGGACTGATCCCATCCTATGAGAGGTAGGGAACTTCATCACTTGATGATAGGTGGAGTGGATGGCTCAAAAGTTGTGTATAACTGGCCTCTAAGGATGGCGTTGTATGCCTAGGAGCCGTCCACTACCACAAATTCCTTGCCCCTGGTCACAGCTCTTATGCCTTTCCCCAAGGTTAGGGGCAACTCAATACTACCTTTGGGGTAGAATTTTTTGCCCGAAAACCCGACCAGCGAAGTGGGGCTCCTTTTTTAGCTTGGTGGGATCCCACTCGAGGGTCTTCAGTACCCCCAGGGTAAGGACGTTCGCCGAGCTGCCTCCATCCACCTAGATTCAGTGTGTAGGGATGTGGTCTATGTTGCCGACTATTAACATGTCATTATGGTGCTGGAGTTGCACGGTGGCCTCCTCGTCCGCGAATGTTATAAGGGGCCGAGCTCGACGACCCTTGCCGTCAAGACCTCCCGAGCCGTCGGGCTATTCCTAGCCTGTTTTGCTAGAGCCTTTCACTTGTTCCCGGAGTATCCTCCCGCTAGCCACCGACAGATGGTCAGGATTGTAGCGCCCCCAAATTTCAAGCAACTCAATTGGGGCACGTTATTAAAGCCTCTTATTTAGCTCAACATCAACAAAATAAAATAACTACATTTTGCTCAACATTTTCATGAAATAAACTTTATTAACTCTAAAAGTTCCAATACCACAACCAAAATAACTAAACATACCTAGAGTTCTCTTAAAATAAAATATTCTGAAAACTCGGGGCATTACAAGGATAGCCTGTGGGTGCTCATCCTTCTTAGGAGACTTAGGCTTTGGGTTGTTATGGCTACATGCCTCTTAGTTCTGTGGCTAGGCATAGAGCTTTCCCCCACGTACTCTTTCACGTATCCATGCTGGACCCATGACTCGACCTGGTCCTTAAGGTCGCAACAGTCCTCCATGTCATGACCATGATCATGATGGAACTTGCAATATTTGCTTCGGTCCCACTTGCCGGAATCGTGCTTCGAGCGCTCGGGCCACTGAAGCAGGCTGTCGATCGGGGTTCCGTCAATCCAAGCCAGTATCTGGTGTACTGGGATACGCGTCGGGGTATATTTTATGAACCTAACCGGTCGGTCTGCTTTGGGCTCAAGTCTAATCAAGTTRATTCCTTGTGTGTGGATGCGTTTCGGTCGACCATGTTGCCCTTGTCTCTTCGCGACGATTCCAAGCATTTCTTGTACAGGAACTGTGCTTCGAGTAATTCTTCTCTAGCTATGTGTTGCTGGATCTTGGCCATGAGCTCGGGAATGGTCTCCGCTGGGAACTCTCCAAGGGAGCAGTCTAATTTTCTATCCTTAATCCCGTGTGAGAGCGCCTAGAGGGCCATGCTCTCGTTGCAGTTAGGCACTCGCAGCCGTTCCATGGTGAGGAAAGGGCCACATAGGTCTTTAGGTCTTCATCTGGCTTTTGCTTCACAGACATGAGGTGGGTTTCCGTTCACTTGTTGATGCAAGAGTAGTAGAATAGATCAACAAATTTTCGGGCGAAGACTTGATATGTTGCAATGGAGTATTGCGGAAAATTCTACCCCCACTGCCTAGCAGGGTCTACGAGCGTTCCAGAAATGCCTCGACACTATTCGGCATCGCTATGCCCAGTTGTCTCATGGAGTCGTGATAAGAGGTGGGGTGATCTAGGATCCGCTGACTTGTCGTATTTGTCGATTTGCTACCCCTTAAAGCCCTTTCGGAGTTCCACGACCAATATGCTGGCAGTGAACGGCTTCTATGCTATTTTCAGAGGTTCGTAGCGGATTGTGGGTCCTTTACCCCAACCTCGAGTTTAATCCGCACTCGATTGAAGATCTTGTACTTCATGCGGTCCAACTCCTCCAAGCTGACTCCTACATGGGATCTGCTCGGGTGGCTGGACGTCTCGGTGCTGGTTTGGGATTCCACATTCGAGCCGGTCACCTCGCATCGGTTCAGGTTGGTGTTGATCTTGTCTCATAGGTCCCTCGAGCCCTCCGGGAGTCTGAGCATTGCGAGGGGGTCTTCGTCGGTGAGGCCCTCCTTTTGCGTAACTCGAGGCTCGTATCCCCGTTTTCAATTATAAGGTCGAGGGTTCTCTGGGCTCGGTTAGTTAAGATTACATCGACTTAAGGGCTTCATGTCGAGCCTGTGAGGATGATTGTCCAAACATGTTTTACAATGAGTCTATGATCTTCTTGGCGGTGACCATGTTCTTGTGTTTCTTATGAAGCACATCAAATATGCTCGCCAAGATTTAGACCTTGGCCTTGATCCACCACTCATAAGCRTTGCGCACCACCACATCGACGTTAGGCGCAGGAGCTTGAGGACAATCCTCTTGCAAGACGAACCTAAGATCATCTATCACTAGTATAGTGTTTAGGTTCGATTTCCATCGTTCATAATTCTCGCCATTAAGTTTTTCAGCGGCTAAGAAAGCAATAATAGAAGTCGACATACTGAGAATAAAAACAAACTTATATCAGTTTCATGCATTATCCTTTAAATCCAATTATATTTGGCAAAAGTAATCAAGCACCCTAACAAAATTGTTTTGCAACAACACTTCAGTGATTTAGAGCAATAGCTACCATAGGGCAGACAACTACTCCTTCACTAAATTGAGACGCTCTCAACTAAATCTTACACAATAATAACTCTTATTCCTATAATCACTAGTCACCATTTATTTGGTCAGGAAATTGCTAACTAGCTTAACAATTCTCCGTAAGTGTGACCCACCATTTTCAGACCTCGAAGGTCCACCCCAATAATCCTGCCATAGAGAAGGCAATATTGAGGCAAAACCTAAGAAACTCTAATCCATTTATGGAGTTTGCCTTGGTTTTGATTCCATACAATGGACCCTCTGTAGGGATGATCGCTCCAGGACGACACTCAGGTTATAATCTCACGATGCAAACTAATGGTGGAGACCATAGGATGCGTTGTCACACGTCCTTCTCCCACTTACTATGATACCAACTCCATTCACCTCAATATTGAACCATGCAAACACCTTCCGTAGGGAGGCTGTGCGCAGGACGACACRAGGCTGAGCATGGAACTCATAGTGTGAACTTTAAGGAGAAACGTGAGAAAAAAATATGTCATATATACCTTGTATATAAAAAATATACGTAGTATATTATATATATATTTTTTCTCCCACTTAGTATTCTAAGACTAGGGTATATTACTTAGGTAAATTTCGGCTAAGTGAAATTAACAAAGTGAATTTTTAGTCAGCCCAATATAACTATTTATATTGGTAGTTGTACACTAATGTTTTGGTTTATTAAACGTTTTAATAAACTAATGACATTATTTTGTATGCATATAAAATATTGACTCATTCAACCTTGAGGTCGATTCCCAGATAGAGGTGTTCCCTTACGATCAGCTTAAGTATCTCATCCTAGATAGAACAATGCTTAGACAGGGTTCCCTTATAAGCAATATTTTATATTTAGTCTTTTATTATTTCATTTTAAATGTAGTTAAAACAAAATAAAAGACTACCCCTAATCATATTAGAAGATATAACCTAAGGTCAAATTAATTTTAAACCCCTTTAAAATTAATTAACTTAGACTTGTGTTTGCATGCAACTCTTAAATATGGATTTTAATTTCTATCTACCAAAATTTTAATAACTCTTATAAAATTTCAGAAATTAAACCTATAATCATGCATTGACGACATACATTAATATAAAAATTATATTAACTAAAGTAATGTTATGCTCAATGCAACTTTATTTACATCTAATTAATACAACACTTATATTAATCAATTATGAATATCAAAACAAGCATCCATACATTATAACAATTATAAATATATGATGCATGAACATACATACATATAATATATCAAATATACATATGATGCATGTATCCTATGGTGGGATTTGAAAACTACATGACATACATTATGTAGTATACATTTAATTAAAGTATACATTGAAAATGCATAAAATAATTAAATATCAAAGTTGGACCGAATTTTGGCATTCTAAGAAAGCAAAAAAAAAAATCGAAAAACGCCTGAAATTGCCCTCAAACGCGAAACAACACCTCCGAAACACTCGAGACAGCGCCGGTGCACCATAGGGCAGTGTCGTGGCGCTGCTGCAGCACTAGAGTAGCCACAACAGCGCCATGGCGCTCTGGTGCAGTGTCGCGGTGCTACTGCCCAGAAATGCAGCGCCAGGGCGCTGTCGTCGCAGCATGCTTCATCTTCTTCACCGTTTTCTGTGAAAATGCGCCCAATCCGATGCCACGAACAATTTTCGATCGACCCGAACTTACAGATTCGATACATAAACAAAATGCCCAAAACAACGAGCCCTTACATGATCAAATCAAGAGGAAATTGCTATTCTAAATACCAAAATTCGAAAACATCCAACCCGCAACCAAGGTTCGAAATGTCGATTTCGATGGAAATGTCGAGGTCCTAATTTTACGGAAATGTCGATGTCGATGGATATTTCGAGAAAAATTACGGAAATTAATAAAAATTATTTTAATTAGCAAATAAAATTTTAATTGTTGCTTAATTAAGTTATAATTGATCATTTTATCATCAAATGTAAAAATATGAGTAACTTACCTATGAAAACGTCGATGTCGATAGAAATGTAGTAACAAGATAACAAAGATTGATGAAAACAATTTTGAATTAGTAAATTGAAATTCAACGTTGCTTAACTATGTTTTATTAATAATTTATAACCAAATCTAATCTTAGTTACATAATTGAACAAGATATGAAATATTGATACATATACACATAAATATGATGATTAAATGAAGTTATTAGAAATTGAAGGATAAGTTTGAAATATTGTAATTAGATTTGTAAAGAAAAATAGGTCTAAGATTAAAAAAAAATCAACATGATAATAGTAAAAATTGAAATAAATAAATGGATTTAAATAATAATAATAATATTATTATTATTATAAGAAATAAAGAAAAGAAAAGAAAATGAGCGGAAGCGCCGTTGAACTTGTTCCCCCATCCCACGTCGGTTGGGGTAACGAGGGGGAGGGCAACACTCCCTATAAAATTCGTTCCCCACCCCTCTTATGTCTTCAACCATCTACGAAGTCGTGGATGGATTGGGCCCATTCTGTGGACCTGGCCATTTTAAATTAATTTTTTTAGCGATATATCGATATATATATGGTCGAAAATGGGAGAAAAAGGTTTTTTCCCTCTATGTTGATGTTGAGCATTTCAACACATCGACATGTTGAGCGACATGTCGACCTGTCGACTGACATTTATTACACTGCCCGCAACCCACATCCACGAAATGCAGAAAATACCCACCAAAACTGTGTGAATTCTATCCAAAAAATTCAGAACAGACACTCCGCTTTAATACCAATCCGCAGCGAAAACGAAGATCGTGTTTAGGAATCTCAAACGAACACTACCACGACCTTCCTTGCTATGTCTCCGCATAAGGTCTTCTGCAGATTAACAATACCCCACGTCACCACTTCACCACTCCTCTACGTTTTTTAGAGGGGTCAGTTATTTATTTATTTAATTAACATATATAATTAAATTAATTAACAATTAACTAATTTAATTATTAATCTAATTAATAATTAATCATTATTAATCTAATTAATAATTATTAATTTAATTATTAATTATTAATTAATTAATTAGATTAGTAATTATTAATTTAATGAATAATTAATTAATCAAATTCAAATATTAATTAATTAATTAATTAAAAATTATTTATTTATTTTTTAATTAAATATCACATATTTAATTAAAACTATATATTTAAATCATATTAAAAAAACATCTTTCTTGTATAACCTATAGTTTTAATATGAATTGAATTCATATTAATTATTTGAATCCTATTCAAACATTTCTCTCATAATATATAGTATTAATTTTGAATCTTTATCCAAAATTAATATATATTTATATATAATAATGTATCAATATACATTCTCTTATATAATTTGAACACTTCAAATTATTTCATAATTCTTGATCCTCGTTTTATCCGTTGTGAGCTAGCAAGGAGACCTAATGGACCTATAGATCAGAAGCTCCAACGATACGAGATTAATTGGTCAAACTCATTAACCGAGTTAATTAACATTCGTTAATTGCGGGTCAATCCACTAAAGACTCGTAGCTGCACTATTCTCACTGCATAATATTTTCGTGTCCATGGATGTACAACCATTAGCGGTAAGTCAATCCTTCACGAGTGCTCGTAACTCTAGTTGGGTCAAATTACCGTTTTACCCCTGAGTTACATCTTGCTCCTTAAATACCACTGCTTCTCTAATGAAAACCCCGATTATGGTCCGACCAATAACCTGAAGTCCCTATCGGACCAGTGAGAGGGTGGGGCCCCTTGTTCAAGTCCCGAAGTTAGCACTTGAGTGAATACTCATCTTCTCCCTTAAAGTCGGGGAGAAGTTAATTCCATCTTGTGAAGTTATGTTCTCAACTTCGCACTCGGTCTCGTCCCCAAAATGATAGGAATGTTGAGTCGACGACTTGGGCCACTCTCACCCATACAGATCAAAGAACGAGTCCTCACGGGCAGGAATTCATAACTCACTCAGGATTGAGAATGGGTTGTCTGGTCTTCTTATGAAATAACAATCTATTAG
Source organism: Momordica charantia (assembly GCF_001995035.1). The sequence goes on from NW_019104576.1 coordinate 507,280, forward strand.
TCAACGTTGTTACATCTAAAGATTGGCTATTTCGCGGTCCGGTCTTATACAAACTCATTGTATAGGATATCCTCACACACATGTCTCCACACGAAGGACCTGGATCAGGTCGTTTGTAACATTTACAAAGTGGGTCGTATCCATAGTGTTGCCAAGATAAGGTATCCAACCTTATCCATATACTATAGACCCTTTAGGTTATTCCCGAGACATATCCACTTGTACATCGAGGTTATATCAAATATATACCCAGTATATATACTGTCTCGGTTACATGCAAATAACCTTTGATATTTAGTTTATTGGATTTGGACAATAAATTCAACAACAATTTAATTGAATATGAAAATATAATTTTATTGAATATAAATTTGTTTTCACATCATTACAAACTACGAGTTTAGGGCAACACACCCAACAAACATTAGGGTTTTAGTGACAGGTTTCTCACTTACCTGGTGTTGGTGAGAGTTCTTCCCTTTCATAGGTGTGGATGGTCGAAGAGGAAGGACGATGGTTGAGGTGGTAGGGGTGCGCAAAGCTGTACGATGTGTGGAGGATATGTCCTCGAGAAACAATGGGTGGTGTCCCCCATTTGCAGGTCGGCAAACCTTCAGCTCACGTGTACCAGGCTGTAATCCTTGGCGTCTTCTTTGTACAACAATGGTAACGACACACCTGTATGCCAACACAGTGAACGATGGTAATCGTTTGTGGTCTCGCACCTCACTGTCGCTTTCGGGATCCGACACGTGTTCTGCTCGAATTTACCCTCAACAAAACTAATAGATGAGTTTATCGAAAAATTGAGATCATCTAACACATTATAATATGAATTAATATAAAATTGAAATTTAGTTGTTTTTCTTTTCTTTTTTGTTAAACCCAACAAAGACCTACTGCCAATTTTGAAAATTATAAACCCTATTGTACGCTTCTCTGTCTTTCTCTGCGCCTCCGTTCAACAATTTCCCTATCACTCTCTCTTGCTTTTCGTCCGTCGGCCGCCGATTGCCGCCGTCTGCCACTGTCCGGCCGACGCCGTTCTTCCGTTTGTTTCTCTGATCGTTTACAAGCCCTCCCTATCAGTCTCTCTTTTACACATCGAAGCGAGGCGGCGGAGATGGCGGGCGGCCGGTCGCCGTCCGTTGTGAACCGTGGTTTTCTTCTTCAGCGGATTCAGTCTTGTCGACATAAATGTCCCACCGTCGACGACATCGTCGACCATCTCCAGTCCACTTACAGGGACTACCGAGGCCTCAAGAAGGCACCGTTCACTTCAATTGTCCAACAAACCCTCGACTCGCAGTTGAAAAACTGCCCTAAATCTACTCCCTCTACTTCCACACCGAATTCGATCAAGCGCCGACAACTAGGTTCTGAAGAACAAGACCCCAATTGCGGCCGTGAAAGTGCCATTCAGAAGAAGAAGCAGAAGAAAGCCGACGTAAGCGAGCAGAGGTTGCAGAGTATGGAGAATATGCACCTCAGGAAGATACAACTCAGTAGTCAGGATGATCCTTCTTCATCTTCTTCGTCGTCTTCATCGGATTCCGATAATAGTGGCGATGGAGCGGTATCGACATCGGAGGATGCTATATATGGAGAGAAATTCGAGCCCGAATTTGATTTGATGAAGTCGATGCTTCGAACATCTTATATCGAGTCGAAAAAAGTGAAGCCCGAGCATTTAGAGAAGAGTGTGGAATTGGAAGTTGCCACAGACAATAAGGTTGCTGAAAAAATTGACGTGGGAGGGAATGCGAGCAAGGGGCTATTGAAGAAGGAGGATCGAGGCTCTCTTAATGGGACAGAAACAGGGGAGGCGAAGGAGGAAGGGCCCAGGTTTAAGGATTTGGGAGGCATGAAAAGTGTGCTGGAGGAATTGAAGATGGAGGTCATTGTGCCGCTCTACCATCCACAGCTGCCTCAGTGGTTAGGGGTTAGGCCCATGGCCGGAATTTTGCTACACGGACCCCCTGGTTGTGGGAAGACGAAATTGGCTCACGCCATTGCGAATGAAACTGGTGTGCCTTTCTATAAGATCTCGGCCACGGAGGTTGTTTCGGGTGTATCAGGTACATGTTCATCTTGCAACAATAGTAGAAATTGCGTGTATTATAAATATATCACAACAATAGTAGAAATTGTAATATATCATGTTATGCTTTCTTACACGGTAAAATCCTAGAGTCATCAGAGTTGGACATTTTATCTTGGAAACCTAATTTTAGGATGGCACCCTTTAAAGTATCATAGTTGCACATGAGTAGAGGTTTTAAGCAGTGTTTTAAAAAGTGCGCCCAGGCGCTAGGCAAGGCGAGGCGAAATGAAGGAGGCGCGCCTTCTTGAAGCCCTCGAAGCGCAAAGCGCTGCGCTTCAGGGGCTTCTGTAAAACTATATAAAAAAAACCCTAATACTTGAGTTTAGGGTTTTTTKAAATCTCAAAATGGGCTCAAAGTCCATAATCTTTTAAATTTCCAATCTAATAAAGGAAAATATCTTAATCTTTCCATAATCTTTTAAATTTTCTCTCCCTCCATTTAGGTGAATCCCTTTAATATTATGTGATTTCTCTCTCTTCCTTCACATGGAAGGAAATATTTTTTCTATAACAAAACCTCCACACAAAATCTTTCCATCTCTGTCATTTCTCAACCTGTTCTCTCTCTCCTTTTCTCTTGATAATGTTTGAACTTTGAATATTATTTGGCTTTTATATGTTATATATGTGTATATATACATTTTTATTTATCTTTATATATAGTGCGCCTCACGAAAAAAAGGCCGCGCTTTAGTGCGCCCCGAGCTTTTTAAAACACTGGTTTTAAGAAACCATCATGGGGTTTGTTAGTGGTACTGGATTATGTGATGAAAGTTAAGGAACTTTGGGGAATGTGTTCAAACTCCATGTAGTCGCCTATGATTGTTTCGAGAGATTTATCGAGCTACTTGTAAGCTCACTTGGATACTCATGGTATAAAAAAGGTCGGGGCTTTAAAACTGAACTTTTTAGGTCTAAATGTAATTGCTAATCTATGTCGTTTAATATTGATTTTTTCATAGTTCCAATACTTATATTTTCTTGATAATCATATCTAAAAATATAAAGAATCATATCTAAAAACTTATATTTTCTTGATAATAAACAAACTTAATTTGAGATTGTGCTATTTTTTTCTAATATATATGTAATGTGTCCATTAAGTTGATGAAAAGATTTATCTCTTAGAGTAACTTTGGTCAGTTTTATTGCTATTTACAAGTTTCGACTTGTAGAGCTGCTTGATTTTTCTCTTTCAATGTTGTAAATGTTCTTTGTTTACTCGAAGTTTTTTATCCCTCTCTTTGTATTGGTCTCAATGCTACAACGAACAAGTTATTTTTTATGTCTTGAATATTATAAATATTCTTTTGGGCTTTTCAGGTGCATCAGAAGAAAATATTAGAGAGCTCTTTTCTAAGGCCTATAGGACAGCACCCTCAATAGTTTTTATTGATGAGATTGATGCGATTGCATCAAAGAGAGAAAATCTACAAAGAGAGATGGAGAGACGGATTGTAACACAATTAATGACTTGCATGGATGGTTTCCACAAGCTTGTAAATTCTGCTGATCCAAGCTCACAAAAAGATAATTCCAATGTTGGACCAGGCTACGTTCTTGTAATTGGTGCAACCAATAGACCTGATGCTGTTGATCCTGCATTAAGGAGGCCTGGCCGTTTTGATCGTGAAATTGTATTAGGTGTTCCAGATGAAAATGCGAGGGCTGAAATTCTCTCTGTTCTTACCAGCAACTTGAGACTGGAAGGTTCTTTTGATCTTCTAAAAATAGCTAGGGCAACCCCGGGGTTTGTTGGAGCTGATTTGACTGCATTGGCTAATAAGGCTGGTAATCTTGCCATGAAGAGAATAATTGATCAAAGAAAATGTGAGTTATCTACAGATTTTGTAGACGAGGAATATAAAGAAGATTGGTGGAAGCAACCTTGGGTTCCTGAAGAGATGGAAAAATTGGCTATAACCATGACTGACTTTGAGGTATCAAATATATTTTTGTTTTAATGATGCTTACTTCATGCAAATTATTCATCTTTTAAACGAATGATATTGACTATTTTTGTCATTTCTCTTTTATCCTGTGATATTGTGTAGGAAGCAATTAAAATGGTGCAACCTTCCTTGAGAAGAGAAGGGTTTTCTGCAATTCCCAGTGTAAAATGGGGAGATGTTGGAGGCCTAGAACAACTAAGAGCAGAGTTTGATCGATATGTGGTTAGACGTGTAAAGTATCCCGAGGATTATGAGGTATTTATTTTTTGTTTCTTCATTTATATTTGGAATGTCATTATTTTTGTTTCCTTTTTGCTTTCCCCCTAGATTTTTTTATTTTTTATTTTGTTTGTAAGAAACAATTTCATTGATGTGTGAAATTACAAAAGCCCAAGAAGGGTTTACATAAGACACTTCCAATTAGTCAAGAGGAAAGTATAGCTATAGTGGTGGAAAATAGGAGAAGTTTTACACCAAGTGACAACTTTGTATTCTATAGCATCAAAAAACCTCTCAAAAGTTGTTGCTTATCATTGAAGGTCCGCTAGTTCCTTTCGCCCCAAATAGTCCATGTATAAAACTCGTCCAAAGCAATTCTTTTTTGTTTTTGAAAGGGTGCCCAACAAGAGTGGCATCAAGGAGGGCAAGAGGATCATTTGGCAGAACAGAACTGTGGACCATCCAAAAGAGTTTAGAATTATCCTTCAAAAAGCAGAAGCATAGGTGCAGGTGGTAAAAAGGTGCACTTGTGTTTCCAATCTGACCTTGCAAACGGTACACCACTGTGGAGAAAGAGCCATGTAGGGGAGCCTTTTTGTAGCTTGTCATTTGTGTTGATGGTGTGGTGGCTAAGCTCCCAAAGAAAAAAGCATACTTTTTTTGGGCAGATACCCATCCAAATAGCTTTGTAGAGACTAGATCGGGGGATTTGGCCTCGGTGTGTGAGATTCCTAGTGAGAGAGCATGTGGAAAAAGACCCATTTGCCTCCAATTTCCAGAGAAAAACATCCATTTCAGCTGTCAGATGGACCTCAGACCCTCTAGCTCTTTCTTAATTGCCTAATTTCTTCTGATAGCAGTCAATTGAATTAGAGAATTTTTTTTTTTATTTATAACACTTCAGTTTAGGTTTTTTTGAGTTTCACACCCCTTAGTTTTGTAAATTTCATTTACAAATATTTCATTGATGGTATGAAATATACAACAGGCCACATGAGCAATTGCAAAAAAGCCTTCCTGCTTGTAATAAGATTGTTTAGAGAGTAACTATTAAAAGTGGAATAGAATCATTTACACCAATGAAGAGCTAAGAGAGTAACTCTGTCAAAAAAGATCTCAAAGGGGAGGTTTTTGTCATTAAAGGCCCTATTGTTCCTCTCCAACCAAATACTCCAAAAGGAAGTCCTTACGAATTGGGTTGATAATATTTCTTACCTATAAAATATAGTGTTCCTTTTTCATCCCTCTTTTTTACTGGGTTGATAATATTTTCATGGTTTATTTTTACTAAATTTTGTCATTCTTTACTTGAACCAAAATTTAATTTTTTTGAATTGTTCTAGGGCTTCGGTGTGGATCTAGAGACTGGATTCTTGCTATATGGTCCTCCAGGATGTGGCAAGACACTAATTGCTAAGGCGGTTGCAAATGAGGCAGGAGCCAATTTCATTCACATTAAGGTTTGATATTTAAGTGACTCCAAATTTAAAACAATAGCTTATTCTATTACATATTTTGAATGCATATTTTTTTTTTTTTATAACGATGGATTTATGTGTTGCATAGGGGCCCGAGCTGCTAAATAAATATGTTGGAGAAAGTGAACTTGCAGTTCGTACACTATTTAGTCGGGCAAGGGCATGCTCACCATGCATTCTTTTCTTTGATGAGGTATGTGACTCATGCTTTGCTGTTTGCCAGTTATTGTTGTTGACGATCATTTTTGTAAAGGGTTTGAACAACTAGGAATATATATGTATATATATAATACTAATTACGGTAGTCTATGACATATTTTTACCCCTTGGTTTGTGGGGATATCTCATCTCCTCTTTTGTTTTCTCTCCTTTTGATAATGAAAGCTTAGTTTCTTATAAAAAATAATACATATTTTTACCCATGAAGTCAAACAAAACTCAACTTTCTACAAAGGTTTTAATGTTATTTAAATGTTTACCTTTTAAATCGCACTTTCTAGCAACTTTCATCTTCACCTCACACTTTCTTTTCAACTATTCCTTTTTTCTTTAAAGAAAGAAAACAGAGATTTTATAAAAAGGAAGGAATCAAGTACAAAGTAGTTGACAAAAAAATCAACCTAAAAAACCATGGAGATTACAAAAGTCTTCTCCAATAAACACTAATAAACAAAAATCATAGTTACAATGAAATTTTACAGAAGCAACCCCAAATAGAGAAGCTCTAAAGCGAACAATCTTGTAAATTTTACATTTTCTCTAGAATGGTTATGAATTAGTGGCTGATTGATTGAAGAAAGGTTTTGATTTATGATATTTACATTTGCAATTGTTTGTAGGTCGATGCTTTAACGACAAAACGTGGTAAAGAAGGGGGATGGGTTGTAGAGCGATTATTGAACCAGGTTGGATGAAGTGCCATGTTATTGATTGTTTATGGTTTTCTTGTGCTTAGCCTCTTTATTTATTATTAATTTATTATTTATTATTTTTTCCCCTTTCTTTTCTTGTTCTTTGTGGTTGACTGGACCTAGTTTTCCTTTGTGCAGTTACTCATAGAGTTAGATGGATCAGAACAACGACGAGGTGTTTTTGTTATTGGTGCTACAAATAGGTTATTTTTTTTTGAAGTATTTGTATGCTTTGGTGATCTGCCATTATAATCTTGATACTCATTAAAGTTTATTTTGATAGACCTGAGGTCATGGATCCTGCTGTATTGCGACCAGGTAGATTTGGCAAACTTCTTTATGTTCCTTTGCCTGGTCCAAGTGAGCGAGGGTTGGTCTTAAAAGCTCTTGGAAGAAAGAAGCCCATTGATGTCAGTGTAGATTTACTTGCAATTGGACAAATGGAGGCTTGCGAAAATTTTAGTGGGGCTGATCTTGCTGCTCTGGTTTGTTTTGATCTCTCTGAGTTTGCAATATCGATATTATATGGTTAATTATGATTCCTTCTTTCTTCAGTTTACTTGGGGAAGGGAAGAAGGATAAGAAGCTCAGACCCAGAACACGACGACACACCAATTTCTAGAAATGTAGAATGTTTTCCTTAATAATTTTTTTACATAAGATATATAATGACATAGTAATACTTCTAAATAAATTAATCATACATATTGAACCTAACAATTCTTGGTGAAGGCTTTGACTGGGTGTAATGTTTTAGAAGATTCTTGATGAGGCTTTGGCTGGGATAATGTAGGATTGTTGCTTAGAGGTGTTCAGAAGGCTGATATTAAAAGAAGTTAGAATCTAACAAAAACAAAATAGAATGTGTTTCATTAATGCATAAGGACAATAGTACAAAATTCGTTACCCCACCTTCAGTGATTATTTTCTGCCCCGACTTTTCTATAATGCTGCTGAATTGGTGGGGTATTCTGAATCTGTTCCTTTTGGCTTCGGGTTGATCTTTGAACTGGTCTAAGATGTCTCTGATTGGTATCAATTTTGGTCAAGTGGTGGTTAACAGATGGGAATGAAACCTAGACTTGATAAACGGAGGAGTCTAGTCTTATCTAAAGGTGGTAGATTCACTTTGGCCCAAACGATTCTCAATAGCATTCTAGTGTACTTCTTTTCTGTTCTAAAGGCACCTAAAAGGGTGACTATCACAATGGAAAAATTGACGAGGGACTTTATTTGGACGGGGGGAGTTATAAACAGGGTAGCCGTAGCCATCTTGTCTAGTGGAAATGGACTTCATTGCCTCAACAATTTGGAGGTGTTGGGGTTGGTTCCTTGGCAAAGAAGGAATCATGCCCTCAAATTTTTTTTTAACAAGAAACACTTTTCATATATGAAAAGGAGAAAAAGTTTAAGGATACGAACTCCTATAGGAGTGAGAGAAAAAGAGAACAGACGAAAATAGAAAGTAGGCTCAATAAGTAGCATTACAATCAAAGTAAGAGTAATTACAAAAGGCAACTACAAACAAGACGATCCACCAAGACGTGGGACACAGAAAAGAGAAATTTTAAGAGTCTTTAGCTTTGGGTTCGCCAACTTTAACTTATGGAAATAAATCTTTGAGTTTCCCAGAGAATTTGGCTTGAATTTCAGCTAATTCTCTAGTCCAATCAGCTTGTACCCCCATTATTCTTCTAACATTAAAGCCCATTCGTTGCAAAGCCTGACAAGCCCAGAGTTGGGAAAGGTTAATATCCAATTGAGAAGGAGATAGGCTAGAGATGTATTTTAGAGAAGAGACGATGAATTCTTTAGATGTATTCAAAGGATTGTCATCAAAGGGAGATCCATGCAGCCAAGATAAACCTCTCAAAAAGAAGAACTTCAAATAAAGATGACGCCCTCCTCCTTTCATGGTTATGGAGGTTTGCTCACAAGGGAATAGTATTTGGCGTTGGGTGATTGCTAGGATCTACGGGCTTCAACCTCATAGGTAGAGCACAAAGGGAGCTAAAGGTTCAGCCAGAGGTCGTCGTTGGGTGGATATTGTAAAAAATAGTCAGATCTATATGAACTTGGTGACTGTCAAAGTATCCAACGACCATAGAGTGTGGTTTTGGGAAGCTGTTTGGCTTGATCCTTCCCTCCCCATTTCCAGAATTTTCTCCCTATCTTCAAAAAGGCTGCACGATTGCAAAGTGTTGGGAGGAAATTAATCAATCTTGGAACCTTGGTTTCAAGCGGTCTTTATTTGATAGGGAGATTCCCGAATGGGCTTTGTTCACAGAAAAAACAGATTTATTTCAATGTGGGATAGGCAAGGATAGAATTTGGTGGAAGTCAGACAGTAGTGGCTCCTTTTCAGCTAGATTAGCTTTTGCTTCCCTTGTTAGACCTTTGGAAAATTTGGATTCTTCGGTGGTCAACACAATATGGGTCTTCAAGGTCCCAAAGAAAGTCAATTTTCCTCTGGTCCTTTTTTACAGAAGTGTTAATAAATACGACTGAGAAACTACAAAGGCATTTCCCTGACTGGTCTCTCTCCCCCTCTTGTTGCCTTTGTGGCAGCAGGGAAGATTCCATGGATCATATTTTTCTATACTGACCATACATGAAAAAAGGATGGTCTTTCATTACTTCTAGCTTGGGTATCTCCTTTTGTTTGCCTAGAAAGATTTATGAATGGCTGCTGGAGTACTTTGGTGGATCACTCCTTAAAGGAAAAGCACAAATAGTCAAGAACTGTGGACCTCAGGCTTTATTATGGCTTCTTTGGAGAGAGGAATAGTAGGCTTTTTGAAGGAAAACTTTCTTCACTAGATTCTTTTTGTACTAGTATACTACACATTGCTTCTTGGTGGATTACAAATCACAAGAAATTATTTTGTAACTATAGCTTTAATTCTATTGTAAACGTTTGGAAAGCTGTTATTGTTTAAACTTTGGGAGGGAGGTTTCTCAACCCTGAGGCTGTCCTTACTTTTCTCATGCTGTTTTGAATATAAGTATCTTTATTCTTTTGTTTTTTGGATAAATAGACAATTCATTAGAGAAGAAACACAAAAACAGCCTAAGGGACCGGGGACGAGAAGACCTCCTCCACCAAGAGACTAACAAATCAGCGCTCTCCAATCTTGTAGAATCATAGAGAAGCTGTAGTTACAAAAGAATTTTGTATTTCTATGACACCTCCAAGAGGCTGTAATATGTACACTATTACAAAAAGAATCGAAAGACTTAGTTTTAAGAATGAATAAACCACCACTCAACCCAAAAGCTTAAGCTAATGGGTTGGGTAAATTTAATTCATTTATATGGATTCTAATACTCCCCCTCACTTGTGGGCTTGGAAAACAACATCAAGACCCAACAAGTGGAAATTATAATAAATGGAGAGGAACAACAATGCAGGGGTTCGAACACAGGACCTCCTGCTCTGATACCATTTTAAGAATGAATAAATCACCACTCAACCCAAAAGCTTAAGCTAATGGGTTGGGTAAATTTAATTCATTTATATGGATTCTAATACTTAGACTTAACTAAAGATATGAATTGTGTCTTCCTTCAAAAGAATCGAAGGACTTATACTTATCTTTGTTCAAAAGAATTAAAAAGAGAGAATTGATGGGCTGGCAGGGCTTTAGTTTTTCATTTGGTTTCTCTTTCATCTGGTGTGTTTGTGGTGTGTTCACCGCGTGTCAGAAGGCACACTATTTTGCACGTTCAGCGTATCTATGTTCGGCACGTGTTCTAACGTGCTTCCTAGGTAGAAGGAGAATCGTGAAGGTCTGTTTCTCATCTTTTTTATCATGACAGATGAATGAAGCTGCAATGGCTGCTTTGGAAGAAAAATTGACATTAATCGGAAGTAATTTGGATTCAACACCATCGCCATGTACCGTCAAGATGTCACATTTTGAGTGCGGATTAGCTAAGATCTCTCCATCTGTGTCAGAAAAGGTACTATTTGCCTCTCTTCTTTCTCATATTCAAACCCAAAATATTGTTAAATGTTGATTTCTAACTATTTTTTTTCCCTTTCTTCCTTGGTCGAAGCAAAAACAATTCTATGAGATTTTGTCAAAGAGCTTAAAAGCTGCATAGTGGACGGAAGACAATTCTACAATATACAAAATGATAAATTGTATGGTTGCTGGCAAATGTCAAGTGTTGAAAAGGCAGCAAAAAGAGTTGACCCGAAATGTGGGCCTCCTTCTGTGAAGGGAGGGGGAAATTGTTGTTATTTATCATCATTTTTCTTTCCACATTACAAATGACAAACATTATTTGCTGTCACAAAATTTTGTTTAATGTCAATGCAAAAATGTACTTTCATTCAGGATTATGAGATTATTTATTTAGGCCATTATTTCTCTTTCCACATTATTTGCTGTCAAAATTTTCACTCCATTGTTTTCATCTTGAAGCAACATACTGATTCTTCAGTATAAAACTAGATATCAACCATCATARGTGGTTGATTGGTCTAAAGAGGCTAGGGTTAATTAAGAGGGAATGAGTTCAAATTTCAGGATGATCACTCCCCTTAGGAATTAGTAATTTTTATGTGTTTTCCGACACCAAATATTGTCAAGCAGCCAAGGTAAAGTGGGTCACTTCTATTCGGTTTGCTCTTCTCCAATATTAGAGGTCTCATATCCTTTTCTTCAACTCATGAGGGTTATTTTGAAAAACTAACTTCTGTTTGATAAGACTGTGAGTTTGAATGTCATCAACAGGGAATTCTCCATGTTATTTAAGGACTTCATGACTTCATGCCTCATCAAAGATGCATCGAGAGGCCTTTAGTTGTGAGTTAATTGGCGCATCTCTTCTTCAACAAAGGTTAGTGCTTATACTTCCTGTTCAATAATATTGTGAGTGATATGGTTGGAATTGAAGATATGTTTGGATTAATGCATGTTAAATTAAGAATCATAAGTAAGATGAAAATAATAGTCAAAGCGTCAAGGTTTTGAAGATTAGCGGTTGGTTTCAACAACTTTCTGTGCAAAATTAAGCTCGATATGGAATCGTTAGGGAAAAGGGTTCGAATTTGTGGCAAAACCATATATAGAATGGGCGTTTAAGCTATTTTTGTGGCTAGGAAGGAGTTATTATGATTGAAAGAGAGCTTTTAGTATCTCATTATTACTACTTGTGTGTTTAAATAATTAAAATGTATTTATAGATCAGGACTTACTTGTGACGTCATCTTAGAGATATTGTGATTGTAAAATCACGAGCTAAGCTTCATGTAACTGCTCTAAACATTGTATTCTCTGATTTTTCTTTGCTTTATTATTATTCTTCATCTTTTATAGGATGATTGCATTATTGTTTCTTTTAACCATTGAACAATTCTTGTTTTAGAACAAGATTTGAGCTGTAGGATGATTCACTGCAACAAATATTACTTTCTATAGCATGTAATTATAGCATTTAGGTTAAACGTGCTATAATAAAAAAAGGTGCGAGTTTTGAAAACTTTATAAAAAAGAAAGCGCTAAATTAGAAAAGTTGTGTGCTTCGTACTTCTCACGTGACATGGGAAATCTATCAGTACTCTATCCTCTTTTCTCACTTTTCCCAACCCTTGAGCTTGATTTTCATCTCCCTCGCATAGCGATCAACTCTCTTATGTTTTCCATCTCGTCTCTCCGGGTATGTATCTTCTAACTTTTTCGTGCTTTTGCTCTCATCGTTCTCAATTCTCATGTGTCTAATAACCTTATGCACTTTCCATCTCATCTCAACTCTCTTATTGTTTTATTTTCTTGTATTACAATGGGTTAGCTGACCTTTAGCGCTTTCGATTTTTCTTCTCGGTTTGGTTTGCTTCTATTCTTCATTCACTTGCTCTTTTTCTTTAATCTTCACTACAATGGCACAAAAAGAGTTTCAGAATAGAAGATTTGAAAAATGTGTTGGGTTCAAGAAGCTTTCAGCTGCTTGAAAACGGTGAAAAGAATCTTTTGTTACAGTAATTCCCCCAAATTTGTTTTGTTAAATTATTTTTTTGTACTAATATGTCAGGTGGGGATCAAATTCATAACCTCTTGATGGGAGATATATGTCAATTGCTGTTGAGCTATGTTCGCTTTGGCGTTTTTTCAATTCTTTTAAGGTGATGGCTCCACAAGTTCCAATGTAAAATGTGTCGAAAAGTTCGAGAAAACTTGCAATGTTCCAACATTACTTTGCTCGATAAGTTTACTAATTCTTAAATGCATCTGAAAGCTTTTTTCCATTTGGTGAAAGCTTATTTTAGCATCAAATAAATTGTTACTAATTTTAAAGTATATGGATTAAATCGCTACTTTTAAAAGTTGAATGACTAAATCGTTACTTTAACGAAAGTTTACAGATTAAATGTGTTTTTTAACGTAATTTCATTTATGGATACCACACTAGACTGATGTTTCTTTTATTTTTGTGGTTATAAGCTTAATTACCACTTTCTCGTTTATCATTTTCTCTTAGAAAATTAGAGAACCAATTGATTTACTTCCTTTAAGATCAAAGTTTCAATTCAAGTTGAAAAGTTAAAAAATAAAAAAATAAAAAAGGAAAGAAAAGTCTACGCATTATGTTTTCAAAAGTGAATGGCTAAAAAGTAAAAACAAACCAATTGAAGTTAGGTTGGATTATTAACTGCTTTTAGAAAGTTGATGTCAAATTGTTATGCATGAAAATTAAAATATGGAGAAGAGAATAGAAACAGGTGAATTAGGGGGAAATTTCTTACAATAAAGAGACAACACAAGTTTGGAAACCTCTAATGATGAGATAAAGCACGAGATGGTTCCTCAATAATACTCTGTCTTCACGTAATTTATAATTATCATTTTAAATTTAAATATTAGATTATCAAACTTTAATGAAATTAATTTAGGTGTATTTTATCGATTGAGTTTGTCGTTGGATGGGTCGTTGCTTCCATATTCTACCAAGATAATAATGTTGAACTTTACTATAAATTTTATTAATTTTCTAGACTCAGTTTATGAAGTTTTATCCCTTAATTATTCATTCTTTTTAACTTATGAGCAGGGATGGATGCACGTTGGGATCTGGAGGAACGTTCCTCTGAATTTGAGATATATATAATATAGAGTACATTATTAACTAAAAGATCAAGTTAGTCGGGTAGCTTCCTTCTTCTCCTGGGATCTATTCCCAGCGGATGCATTCTTTTATTTTTTATTTTTTCATTTTTTACACCCTTCACGTCCTGGATGAAGCCAGCGACTGCATTGCTTGTTTCTTTATTGTTTTCTTTTTCTAAATATATTTCTATTGATTTTTGTTTTTAAGTATATTTATATTAGATTTTTGTTTTTAAATTTAATTTTATTTAATTTTGATTTTAAATATTTTTTTATTGTTGAGTCTCAACTTCAATCTATTTTGGTTTTTTAATATATTTTTACATTAATTCTAAATTTCAGCATATTTTAGTTTTTTTTTAAATATTTTTCATTTAAAATAAAATATTTTAATTCTATGTCTAATTAAGTTTTTCTTTTTTTATATTATGGAACATATTTTTTTAATAAATTTAAATTTATGACCCTAAACTTAGATAGATGTCATAATTTGTATTCTTCTATTCAATAAAAACATAAAAACTCACTAGTTTATAAAAAATCAAAATTCTAAAATGAGGTTTGATTAATATAAAAAATACTATTAAATAACTTTGTGAAACTTACAAATAAATTAAAAAACGTTAGGATGAGTATTGCAATTTCACCCTCAAAGTTTTAGTGGTAAAAATTGAACCCTTGAATTTGTATAAGTGTAAAAATTAAACCCTTAATTTTTTTATAAGTGGAAAAATTGTACCAATAGACTTTTAATTTTAAAAATAAAACCTCTAAAACATCGTGATTGAAAAAATTCACACGTAAACTTTCTAATTTTTAAAATTAAATTCTAAAAAAGAAAGAAAAAAATCTAATTTTACTGGTGCCCACAGAGCAGGAGACGCAATGCGTAAACAGAAACGACGTCGTGGTGTGGGGGTGGGGCAATTGTCGGACGAGCATGCGATCGACAGTTTGGTCGATTAAGTTTCTCCCTTTTCATCTCTCCTTTTCAGCAAACAACCCAACAGATTCTTCTCCGCCAATTCCTACTAAAATAATCAAACTAACAATTTTGCAATATCAACTAAAATAAACAGGTGGGTAAGCATCCAGCTCAGCTTACTTAGCAGAAAATCACAACTAATTACAAAATAACTAGAATAAAATCTCCATATCCAATACAAACTTCTTAGAATCCGAATCCGAATCCGAATCCAAAAATGTATTCTATTGTGTTTTTCTCGACTGAATTTAAGTGCTTTTTTGCAAAGAGTTCCGATAATGTTCACTAGGGAGTAGTCGTTATTCATTAGCTCCTCTCTGTAATTATCCTTTCTCTGAATGTCAGAAAGTTCAAGAGAAAACCTTAAATATTTATTACTATTGTTTATGCAAGGATATGCACAAC
>NW_019104576.1:550867-566552 GCF_001995035.1 Momordica charantia
ATTCGAGAGGGGTAGAATGGAGCGAATCGACACAAGCCCTGGTGGAGGCCAGCAACGTTTCGAAAACAAGAGCCTGAACGATGAGCCCTTTGATCAAGTATTTAAGAGACAGGATCCTGCCTAAAGAAAAGATAGAGGCCCAACAACTACAACGACGAGCAGCCAGATATGTGCTTAAAGACGAAAATCTGTATAAAAGAGGCTAATCGTTGCCACTCTTGAAATGTTTAACGCTCTGTGAAGCCGACTACATCATGAGAGAGATACATGAGGGCGTTTGCGGGAACCATTCTGGAGCACGATCCTTAAGTCACAAAATAGTTCGACAAGGGTATTACTAGTTGACCATGTTAAATGACGCGGCGCGATTCACCAGAAAATGCAATAAATGCCAACGGTTTGCAACAGTGCTTAGGCAACCGCTAGAGCCTCTAACGAACATAATGAGTCCTTGGCCCTTTGTCCAATGGGGAATAGACCTCACAGGACCTCTCCCACTAAGAAAGGGTCAGACCAAATTTGCAGTGGTGGCAGTCGACTATTTCACCAAGTGGGCCGAAGCCAAAGCCCTACTGAGAAGAAGGTCACCGACTTTATCTGGAAAAACATAATTTGCCACTTCGGAATACCCTACACCATTATCAGTGATAATGGGAAGCAGTTCGACAATGCTGCCTTTCGAGAATTTTGTAGGGAGCTGGGCATTAAGCATATCTGTTCTTCACCAGCGCACCCGTAAGCTAATGGGCAGGTTGAAGCAGTCAACAAAATGATCAAAAGAACTCTAAAAACCAGATTAGAGAAGCTTAAGGAATTATGGGCAGAAGAACTTCTCAATGCGTTATGGGCCTACAGAACAACACCATGTACATCAACGGGAGAGATGTCGTTCTCGCTGTCATTTGGTTCTAAGGCGGTAGTGCCCGTGGAAATCGGTCTTCTCTCCCTAAGAGTAGAGCAGTTCAGTTTACCTAACAACAATGAATCCATGCGACTCAACCTCGACCTGTTAGAAGAACATCGAGAAACAACATGACTACGAACGACCGAGTATAAAAATCAAATAGCTTGATACTACAACTCGAAGGTTAAGAAACACGACTTTAAAGAAGGTGATCTAGTTTTAAGAAAGATCATGCCTAATACCAAAGATTCCACTAGTGAGGCGTTCGGACCAACATGAGAAGGCCCATACAAAGTCACTAAAGTGGTTCGAACAGGCACTTATGCCTTGGAAGACCAACGTGGGAAGGTCTCACCACATCCATGGCACGCTCAGCATCTCAGAAGATACTACCACTAGTTCAACACATTTAGGCACTCTATGGTTTTGAACCTTTGTTATATTGGTCAACAAAGTTATTTTATTATAATTCACTCTTCGGCAGGAAGATTTTTCTACTAATAAAAGTCTTCGACATTTGGCGCAATACTTGAGTTTTTATGTTCATTCTGAAACAAATTTCTCAAGTAGGGGGCATACATTGTGTGAATATCTACGACCAGTGAATATCTACGACCAGTCAAGAAACTCAAAGTTGGGACTGACCTAGAAGCAAGCCAAACGGGCAAAAGCCAGTAATAGCTCAGCATGTTCAAAACTAAAGCAGGAAAATACAGGATATAAAACTATTTGGCATGAAAAGCCAAACAAGTTAGAAATCCAAAAATATCGACGCTAGTTCTGCTAAAGTTAGATCCCAGGGCCAAAAGTGAATGATAAAACCAGGCTCAGGAGACTTGATTGGGACCAACGAAAATTAGAGAAAACTTCTAAGTAATATCGATAAGCTTAAGGTACAAAACCAGTGGCAAAAACCATGCATTTAAAATCGAAAACTGGATGCACAAAAAAAATTGTTATGAGATGGAAAAAGCGACAGGCCATGATCAGAAGAGCTTGACAAGACGAACTGGCAAAACAAACCCAAGCCGAGCAGGGCTCAGTGTTAACCCCTGATCGACGCCGACCCGGGCTCGACCCATTGCCGAGCACAACTTCCCAATCTTATGTTGCCTACGGTGCGATGGGCCTGCAACTAGGGCACGTCTAGAAGGTTTTCATCAATCTACATTAATTGACGAAACTGGAAAGAACGATTAAAGATCTCGAGCACGGCCAAACCAGAAGCGGGTCACTTAACCTAGCACGGTTAAAACTAATCGTATAGTGTTGTGTCTTAGATTATGCTACCAATTATTATGTGTAAGTATACACAATCGTCGCAAAAAGTAATAAAAAGTTTGAATCCACAAAGACTAAATGCCCAAACAACCAATATTCACTCAAGAAAGCAATGCAATAAGCCAAGGGGTTTTCTTCTAACTAATAGCTAAAATGTGCTGAAATAAAAGCCATTTAAATATTTATCTTAAATCAATCACGAGTAACTTTGTCGCTAGAGTTAACAAGCATCCACAAACACTTAGTAAGATCTTATGAAAATAAAGGTGCAAGGGGGAGAGGACGTCGACTCTTCTAGGCCATTCTAACTATGCTGCAGCATTAATGGAGTAAACGTAGTGGTCAAATAGACAAGATGTTCTTCCAAACACACCAGATTTTCTACTACTAACGTTCATAGACAAACATTAACATCATATATGCACAGTTTTTATGACCAAGCTAGGTGATGTTTATCCCTAGGTCACCACACGCTAAACTCAAGTAGACTCTAGCAAAAGATGAAGGGTTTCGCTTCTTAATACATTTTTCCAAACATTATCAATGAGTTATTTCAACATTTGATCAAGTACATTGAAAAATAGAGTGATAAAACAACTTCAACTCAAAGCAAACTTTCATTAAATGAAAACAGCAAAGTTACAACCCAGAAAATGAGTTTAGAACATCTTCCCCTTACACAAGGTGATTAGTTAGACAATGCCATAAGGAGAGTCAAAAAATGTAAGAATAAAAACAATACAAAGATGCTAAAAAGGAAGAGAAGGAGCTGAAGATCAGCTCCCAATAGGAGTTCTCGACCTCTTCTCAGCTGCTGATATGAGTCTTCTTCTCCTCTTGACTTTCTCTAACGGTTTTTGAAAGGTTTTCTTGGAGTGAGGGTGGATTCATTCAAGAATGAACAAAGGGAATTTTCTTGATGTCCGTGTGTGGAGGCTTCCCCTCTTGGTTGCATTTATACCCCATTCAGATATTAGGGCAACAACACGAGCCTTGTGGGACCCAACTTCATTCTCGGGTAAAAACCTCCAATTACTGTGGTAAATGTCGCTGAGAAGTCCTTTCACTGCTAGCTTGCTGCTTTTTGTCTTTTTTTGTAACCGATGTTGTAGCATTATTAAAGCTGCAGCAAAATGCTCAAAATCAGATCATTTAATTGAGCGCTAACATTAAACTCTTAGTCATGCGAGACTTTGATTTATCTTCTAATTTAAGCACACTCGCTGAATATTTGGGGCTAGAATAGACTAACTTTAGCTATTTCATGCAACTTATAGGCACAAATAACTCTCTTTAGGAGAGTTATCATATAACAGTGCCTAAGAGACTTGATTGCAGCCAACTACAACAAAAGAGAATGGGGGCTAAGACAGCCAGCCCATAAAGATGACAACTGACAACGATAAATACTCTCAATATAGAAGCCTTGACATGTTTTATGCCTTCTACTTTGAGAGTATGGGCTATTGTTATACAAATGAGAACCACAAACAAACCAACCAAGGGAACAGAAGAGAATCAACGAGATGGCCGGCCAAATAGAGCCGAGCTAAGCTCGGCTCATTGTCGAGTCCGACATCCTCCCTCTTCTGTTGTCCACGATGCCTTGGGCCTTACGGCGATTATCTAGAGCTCACCTAGAAGGCTCTAGAACTCTCCAAACGACTATAAATAGGCTATGCAACCTAACCCTAAGGTAAGTCGAATTCGACCCTTGAATTCTATTACTCTACTGCTTCCCCTTGCTAACTTAGGCATCGGAGCCCGTGTAACACGATGAGACGTGAATCTCGGAGCGGAAGCGGATCATCGTTCATGAATTTTTGAAAAACAAAATCAAACATCCAATAATGAAAATACAGGGGAAAGAACTTTTCTTTTACCTTTGAAGAACACTTCTTCAATGGATTAAACCAATGAACACCACCAATAGACCTTTCGTGCTATCCTCTGGGTACCGAGATCTTTGCTTGTGGGAGCGTTTGTTTGGAACGAGAGGGAGAATTGAGAGAGATTGAGAGAGCCAAGAGGAATGCTGGGAGTTGTTTTTCTGTATTGCAGAACTAACTACAAAAAACAGAGAAACAATATGACGTGGGGTAACTCTCCACGTCAAAAGCAACTTCTCACTCCCCTGCATTTTTGCAGGGGAGTGATTTATTATTAATAATATTATTAAATAAAATAATGTTATTAATTAATAATAATTAATATATATATATATATTTAATTAATCTTATTAATTAATATTAATTAATTAATTATTAATCTAATTAATAATTAATTAAATATATATTAACTAAATAATTAATTCTTAATTATTTATTATCAAAATAGAATCATATTCTTTACCATTTATCTCCTATAACCTATAGTTGTAGTTTTAATATGAATCATATTCATATTAATTTTATTTGAATCTCATTCAAATAATTTCTCTTATAATATATAGTTTCAATTAGAATTAACTATATATTATAATGTATCAATATACATATAATCCCTTGAGCAATTTGAAYATTTCAAAATTTTCTAAAAACTTGATCCTTGTTTTACCTGTTATGAGCTAGAAAGGGGACYTAATGGACCTACAGATCAGAAGCTCCAACGATGCGAGATTAATCGGTCAAACTCATTGATCGAGTTAATCAATATTCGTTAACTACGGGTCACTCCACTAAAGACCCGCAGTTGCACTCTTCTCACTGCAGAATGTTTTCGTCTCCATGGATATACGACCATTAATGGCAAGTCAATCTTTCACGAGTGCTCGTAACTCAAGTTGGATCAAATTACTATTTTACCGCTGAGTTACATATTACTCCTTAAATACCACTGCTCCTCTAATGAACAACCTGGTTATGGTCCAACCAATAATCGGAAGTCCCTCTCGGGCCAATGAGAGGGTGGGGCCCCTTGTTCAAGTCTCAGAGTCAGCGTTTAAGAGAACACTCATATACTCCTCTAAGGTCGGGGAGGAGTGAATTCCATCTTGTGAAGTTATGTTCCTAGCTCCCCACTCGATCTCGTCCCCAAAATGGTAGAAATGTTGAGTTGGCAACTCGGGCCACTCTCACCCATACAGATCAAAGGACGAGCCCTCACGGGCAAGAGTCCATAACTCACTCATGATTGAGAATGAGTTGCCTGGTCATACTAAGAAATAGCAACCTGTTAGTTAACGGTGTTACATCTAAAGATTGGCTATTTCGCGGTCCAGTCTTATACAAACTCATTGTATAGGATACACCCATTTGCATGTCTCCACACGAACGACTTGGATCGAGTCGTTTGTAACATTTATAGAGTGGGCCGTATCCATAGTGTTGCCAGGATAAGGTACTCAGCCTTATCCATATACTATAGACCATTTAGGTTATTCACGGGACATTATCCACTTGTATATCAGGGGTATATCAAATATATACCCAATAGATATACTGTCCCGGTTATATGATAATAACCTTGGATGTTTAGTTTATTGGATTTTGGAAAATGCAATGCTATGAATTCAACAACAAATTGATTGAATAAAACTTTATTGAATATACATTTGTTTTTACATTACTACAAACTACGAGTTTAGTGCAACACACCCAACAAAGTGTCACACTGGTTTAACCTTGTTCAGTTTTGCAGGTCTTCGAGTCCCTGATAATCAAGCTTGGTACGAACCTCGGGAGAAACCGGGAGAGCATAATTCACGCATCAACAAAAATCATAAAATTTTTAATTAATTTTTGAAATAAATTGACAAAAATTTTCATATTCTAACTTTTTCACATTTTTGTCATTAGTTAATTTTATGCATTTAAATTATTCATAATTTCAATTTACATTTATAACATTATTTTAAAAAATTATTTAACTATTTAAATTTTAAAACTTTTGAAATTTATCCTTTATTTATTATAATTAAAGAAAAAGTAATAAATTTTAGAGGTAAAATTAATAAAATATGGGAAAATGTAAATGAATTTATTTTTAAAAAGTGAAAGGGTGGTAATTTATTTATATAGACACTATTTATGGTATTTTTGTGAAAAATGTGAAATGGTGGAGGGGAACAATAAGTGAGGTGATATTTTAATCTATTTACCTGAGTGAATGTGATCTAGGTGTGTGGTTTATCACCACAAATATGCCTTCATATTTGAGCATAAGAAGCAAGTGCGTAAAAAAAAAAAGTGGAATATGTGAAAATATAGATAGCTAAACACGAAAAAGTATAAAAATTAAACTTTTCTTTGTATTCCACCTTCAAGAAACTTAAAACTAAATAGAGAAAGAGGAAGAATAGCAATAACAAGAACAATTAATTTGACACGAAAGTTGAGCAATAATTTGCAAATTTGGTGAAAAAAAGAGTGGATAAAGCACAACCACTCTCTCCATGAATCAAGGAGATTGGCAAAATCTATTTACTGTAACTACAAATCTTATTAGTCTCAACATGGTACTACCTTACAATTGGAGGAACAGTTAAAAAATATAGTTTTTGTCGTGATGATAATAGAACAGATGAAGGTGAATCATGGAAAACTCTTTATCGAATCAATATAATGCCTTGCAGAAATTTCATACAACTCATTTCTCAACTAACCCTCTTATGAA
Organism: Momordica charantia; assembly: GCF_001995035.1. The sequence continues at coordinate 557,667 of NW_019104576.1, forward strand.
TAATGAGGCTTTTCTCTTCACCTAATATTTGCAATAATGAACAAATTGTTGAAGAAAGAAGATAAAAGCTATCCCGTGTATAAAATGAAGGGAAAATGAATCCTTTTTATAGTGGGATGTTGGAGGCGTTGTAAAACCTTTTGGTATTACTAATTCTTTTTAATGAAAGTAAAACTATCCATATTCTACCTTTTTAAACTTCCTCATTTATCAATAATTATAAAGGCAATTAATTTTTATTTATAAATTAAAATTTCCAACAATTCTAGAAAAAGTTTAAAAAAAAATTTAATTTTGATGCAAATGTGTGGATAGTGCTTTTATATTTTTTTTAGTTATTTAACTATTAGAATTCTAAAACTTTCAAAATTTCATCATGAATAGAGACTTTTTTATATTCTAACTTTTCATATTTCTAACTCTACACATTCTTATCGTTCTTCAATTTTATGATTTATGAAGATATTTAAATTAGTACCTTCATTTTATTTTTATACTATTATTTTTAGAAATGATTAAATTATTAAAATTCTAAAACTTTTGTACTTCTACTACTACTATTATTATATTAATTTTCACCCCTTCTTTAAAAGAAATATTGCTTAGTAACTTATTAACAATTAATTAAATAAGATGGTACTTTAAAATTTAAATACTTTATTTATTAAAGAATAACTAATTGTTAATTACATACCCTATAAAATTCAAATAATTATTCTAAATAAATGGACAAAAAATTTATAAGTTTCATACAAAAAATGAAAAGAGAGGCAAGGAAAAAGAAAAAAAGAAGGAAGACAAATAATTAAAAAGAGAGGATATTTAGGGCTTGTTTGGTTACTATCTCGTTTCCGGTTTCTCGTTTCCGGTTTCTATTTCTTTTTAAATTAGAAACAGGAATATGTTTGGTAATCATTTCTATTTCTTGTTTCTTGAAAAAAAGAAATAGAAATAAAAAATATGTTTGATAACTATTTCCTGTTTCTTGTTTCTATTTTTTTTTACAACAACTTGTAGGAGTGGAATTCGAACCTCCTACAATATATTGACCGAGAAGTTATACCTTACTTAGGTTAGCTAGTTTTTATTTTTAGTTAAATAAAATTTAGTAAATATAATATCAAAAGATATAACATAGACTTGAAGAATAATATTTATTAAAGAAAATATAAATCTTTTTGAGAAATAAAGAAAATATTAATTTAGAATATTAATTTATTTGATATAAACGCATCCATTATTAGCTTAAATAAAGAATAAAGTTTCAAAATATTTTTAATTTAAAAAATTAAATTTTTTTTTGTTTAATAAAATATAATAACTTTTAATAAAAGAATAAATTATCAAAATATTTTAAGTTAAAAAATATAAAACAAAAATAAAAAACAAATTTATAATTTATTAAAAAATATAGTTTACAATATTCACTGATATAAAAGTATAAATTATTAGTTTAAACAAAGAATAAAATTTTAAAATATTTTTAATTTAAAAAATATATTTTTTTTTGTTTAAGAAAATACAATAGTTTTAAATCAAAATAAATTTTGAAAACATTTTAGATTAAAAAAATATGAAATATAGAAAAAGAAACAAAAAAAAATAGTATTTTGAAACTTAGACCTTCTATTCAATTTAGGCCATCTACACCACCAGACCATTGACGTTCTTATAGAATAATGTGACAAATATATTATTTAATCTTAGATAGTGCTTGGACACAAAATAAAGAAACAGAAACGGCAAAAACGAAACTACTTTTCATAGTTTCCAAAAATTTGTCCATTTTTTGGAAAAGTTTCTCAAAATTTAGAAATGAGAAACGAGATTGGTTATCAAACATGTCTATTTTTCAAAAAATGAGAAACAGGAACAGGAAATAGGAACAGGAACGTTACTAAACGAGACCTTAATGTTTAAATCCTAAAATTTAAAAGCTATAGACAAAAAAAAAAGGAAGAGAAAGGAAAAAGAAAAGAAAGACAAAAAAATTAGAAAGGAAGAAATTTGAATGAGTAGGGAGAGAGAAAAGTTAATAGGAGAGAAAAAATTAGAATTAAATGAGGGAGAAATGAGTAGGATAGAAGGGTACGGTCAGTTCACCGGGAGGATCATAGAGAAAGGAGAGATATAAGAGAGGGAGAGATATAAGAGGTGAGAGAGAAACATAAATTTATTGAACGATAGTTTGAGTATCATACAAAAAAAGCAAGGTCAATATTGTCCAGTAAATATATATATATTATAGATATAGATATAAATATAGATATAAATTATAAAAAAATTTGGTTTAGTTCTTTCTGTTTTTGGCTTGTTTAAGAAATGGAAGCATTAGATGTGAAGCAGTTGAACCAGACCACAATGTTATGACGTCCGATGGTGGAGCATTATTTTTTGCATAAATTTCAAGCCAACATAGTAACTTCTTTTTACGTAGAACTTACCCAAAGCCTGTACACATGCTGTCCTTTGCCCTAAAATTAAGGAGCGATATAAAAGCTCCATATAACTCGGCCGCCACAAAAGATCCCAAGGAGAAACATTTTCCAATAGCCAAAAAAGACAAAGAGGAAAAACCCACTGGTTTCGAATAGAAGCATGTTTATTTGAGGATTTTTGCTACTTATGTTGGGAAATTGATTGACCTAAATAATTTCCCCTTTCACAGAAAATATCCAACACAACCAATATATGCAAATAAGAAAAAAATAGAAAAGAACAAGAATATGACACAGCAAATTATACTGGTTCACTACTAAGGCTATGTCCAGTCTTCCACTCAGATGTGGGTAATTAACTAATATTGTTTAGGATTGGATACAATAACACTCCCCAAATATCCCCTAGAGTCCTCAACAAAAGCTCCCTAACTTCTAAGTATTTTACACAATTAATACTTAGGAACAGGAATGAAAAACTCACAAGAATCAAGATGTAATTACCCCGAATACGTTGATCTTGATCAATCCCAATGCCTCTGCCAATGTCCGAGCCTTCCCCTTGAAATTGCCACAAAACCCTTTAAAAAACTACTCAAAATCAACTGTACAATAACCCTTTTTCGGCTAAGAAACCCTAAACTCGAAACTGATCTTTTATAGACATCGAAACAGTGTCATGGTGCTGCGGACGAAAAAGTCCGCTCGTGTTCACCATTTGGATAGCGCCGCGGCGCCCTGCAGCAGCGTCGCGGGCTGCCTCCTCGGCCCAAGTGGACTGCAACGCTCCACTTCTCATGTTTTTCATCCCCGCTTCGACCTCGACGCGTCCCGACTCTTTCCTAGCTCGTTCCGACGTCGTTTTGACTCCACCAATCCCAACAATCTCCCACTTGGAGACAAAGACAATCCTTTGCCTCCTACTACATCAATAGTGTCCATCAACTTCTTGACACCCTCTGTCAAGGCACAGTTCGGACTCCTCTATCAACAAACTGATCAATAATGTTTGGCGCTACCCAAGCATTGTAGGACTCTGCCTCGAGACTGGACAGCTCTWCGTGGTCTTGTCCCCAGATTTAGAGACATAGCCTCATACTCCCACTTAATCTAAGTGGTCTCCGTCACTTCCTTTCTCGATCGAACCCAACGACCTCTGAAGGAAGATTCCCCTGATGATTTGGTGTTCCCACCCAAGTCTGTCGTCACATTAGAAACAGAACTCGTACCCTTTAATGCACTAATTTGCCTATGTGACTTCATCAGCTCACCTGAACATCTGACAGCTGAGGTATAAACTCAATGGCCTATCAAATTCTCGTTTCCCTTTTCTGTACTTCTCAACTGTTTAACTTGAGCTAATGGCAGATTCTTCTGATCTGTTCTAGCAATCAATGCTGCTGGTCCTCTAAGGTCTCGTCCTGAACCATCTGCAGCTACTATGTGCATTGTCTGTCTTAGTGTTGGCAACCCCAAACTCTAACACATAAATAGAAGATCTCTTGTGGCTTGTTGCCACCACCCTGGATTCCCTCTTGAGCTTCCAGCAACCCCCACTAAACTCACTGTTGTAGCCATCGTCATCTAGCTTCCTTGCAGATAACAAATTAAATCTGAAGCTAGGAATATACCTGACACCTCGTAGCACCAACTCGGCCCCTTCGCCTGTCTTCAAACAAACATCTCCAATTCCTCTCACCTGGGAGATACTCTCATTCCCCATCTTCACTGAGCCATAATCACCTACAGAAGAAAATACAAAACTCATGGACCAAAGAATACAAAAGAAGAAAAAAAAAGGAAAAACAGGAGATTCAACCAGCTCTTTCTTCTTTGGGTCTTCCTCCAAGGTGAGAATCTTCTCTTCCTCTTGTCTTATCTCACTTAGGGATCGATAAAGAATGAATCATGACAACCCTCATTTGAAGCTTTTATACCCCTCTTCAAATTTAAGGCAACAATTTCAGGGTAAAATGAGGCACACTTATCAATAGAATTTTTTCGTTTTACTGCAATAATTTCTCGAGTAAAAGTTGTCACTGTCAGTTCAATTTTTCCAGAATTTGCTCAAATACTCCAGCATCAACTTTGCTGTGACAAAACATTCAAAACCAGAGACTTTTCATTATATTCAATAACATACAACACAAATTAAGCTCTTCTTTGAATGATCATATATTAGGCTGTAATTGAAGAGACGTTAATCCTGCAGCGGAAGTAAAGAATGTGTTCTTGAATTTTAAGGATAAAAACAGCACATTAAAGAGAAAAAAAGGGAAGAAAACTCACTTTTGAAGACCTTCTTCGAGAAACTACAACAAATGAATCTGTTCACTACCACTAATCTTCTCGACTATTATTTGGATACAGAGGAATGCTTGTGGGAGCACTTGTTTGAAAACCAAGGGGCATTGAGAGAGATTTCTGTAGAGAAAAAATTATTCTCTGTTTTTGTTTTTGCAGGTTAAAGGAGAGAGACAAAATAGAATCATTCCGCATTAAAAAAAAAAGACGTGGGGAGTTACCCCATGTCACCGCTCTGTTGCATTTATGCAGCGGAGTTGGTTTTTTTTTCTTTTTTCTTTTATTTTTTATTTTTATTTTTATTTAATTAATAACAAAATTAATTAAATTAATAAATTAATTTAATCAATCAATTAATTAAATCTAAATATTAGTTAAATAAATAATTAACAATTAATATTTAATTTTTAATTAAATATCATATATTTAATTAAAACTATATGATATATTTGAATCATATCCAAATTCATGAGTATAATTTATAGTTTTAATATGAATCCAATTCATATTAATTATTTGAATCCTATTAAAATATTTCTCTCATAATATATAGTATAAGGTATGAATATACATTATATACCTTCCCTTAAATAATTTGAACACTTCCCTTTTTAATAATAATAAAAAAAAAATTGAACACTTCAAACTATTTCAAAATTCTTGATTCTCGTTTTACCCGTTGTGAGCTAGCAAGGGGAACTAATGAACCTACAGATGGAAGCTCCAACAATACGAGATTAATTGGTCAAACTTATTAATCGAGTTAATCAACATTCGTTAATTACGGGCCACTCCACTAAAGACCCACAACTGCACTCTTCTCACCGTAGAATATTTTTCATGTCCATCGATAAGGGTGAACAAAATACCCAGTAAAATCGAACCGACCGACCAAAACCGACTGAACCAAGTTGGTTCGGTCGGTTTCAACTGCAGGTCGGTCGGTGTCATTTTTACCTTTTGTAAAACTGACCAATCGGTCGGTCGGTGGTTCCAAATGAGGAAAAATCGACTGATCGACCGATTTTATGTTAGATGGGGGAGGTGGGTTTATTTTTCGAAGTGGTTTTGAGAAAAAACATGAGCTTTTCTCGAAACCACACACATTTTATATTATTTTAATTGTTTCTCTTTCCTCTCTCATCTCCCATTTCCCCAGATCACTCATTATTTACTTTTTCATTTATTACTCTTTTTGTCTCTTTTCTCTCCTCTCTCAAAATCTTCTCACTCTTCACGTTTTATCTTCTTCTCCCTTAGATCTACTTTCTTTCTTCTTCCATTGCCATTTTAGATCTTTTTTCTTTACCATGTCTTCTTTTCTTTTGCTCATTATTAGTCTCCAAGCTTATTTTTCTCATCGACGCAAACTTTTGAAGTTTTCTTAGTTCTTATTTCTCGGGGCCAATAAAGGTACACTCGTCGGACGCCTCCGTCGGTCGTCCTCACCGTCGAAATAGCTACGACCCAGTCGGTTTGTTGAAAATTGACCGACCGTCCGACTGTTCAGTCGGTCGGTGGAGAAGCAGCAACGACGGTCGATCGGTTTCTATTTTTGGAAACCGACGCATGGTCGGTCGGCGTTAGTTTAGGCCTGAAAATCGAGCCGACCGACCAATGTTCACCCCTATCCACAGATATAAGACCATTAATGGCAAATCAATCCTTCACGAGTGCTCGTAACTAAAGCTGGGTCAAATTACCGTTTTACCCCTGAGTTACATCTTACTCCTCAAATACCACTTCTCCTTTAATGAACAACCCGGTTATAGTCTGATCGATAATTGGAAGTCCCTCTCGGGCTAGTGAGAGGGTGGGGCCCCTTGTTCAAGTCCCGGAGTCAACATTTAAGAGAACACTCATCTACTCCCATAAAGTCGGGGAGGAGTGAATTCCATTTTGTGAAGTTATGTTCCCAACTCCCCACTTGGTCTCGTCCCCAAATGGTAGGAATGTTGAGTTGGCGAATTAGGCCACTCTCACCCATACAAATCAAAGGACGAGCCCTCATGGGTATGGTCCATAACTCACTCAGGATTGAGAATGAGTTGCCTCGTCATCCTATGAAATAGCAATTTGTTAGTCAACATCTTTACATCTAAAGATTGGCTATTTCATGGTTTGGTCTTATGCAAACTCATTGTATAGGATACCCCCACTCGCATGTCTCCACACAAACGACCTGGATTGAGTCATATGTAACATTTACAAAGTGGGTCGAATCCATAGGGTTGCCAAGATAAGCTACCCAGCCTTATCCATATATTATAGACCTTTTAGGTTATTCCCAGGACATTATCCACTTGTATATCGAGGGTATATCAAATATTTTTACGTGTTTTGTTTTTTTAAGCTGAATTACGCAGGACCAGAAAGTACATAACTGTATTACAAGGAAACAAAATATGTTAATAGTTATAAATAGGTCCCACGCCCCCGAACTTAAACTAAAGATTGTCCTCAATGAGAAAAAGGCTACTGGCTTAAGAGTTATTTAAGTAGATAAGGATAGTGCTCCCCCAAACTTAATGTAGAAACAATCTACTGATGTTTGGTGTATAAAGTGTTGGGTTTTTGCTCTAAACTCGTGGATAGTGAATGCAAACAAATATTACTTATTGAATTCAATAAACATGTTATTGAGGTTTTATTTAGCATTGCGTTTACCAAAATCTAATAAACTAACGTCCTAGGTTCTTTAATGTAACTTGAACAATATGTGGTTAACATATAGGGATCACGTTTAGATAATAACCTAAAATGTCTATAGTATATGGATAAGGTTGGATACCTTATACTAGTGACACTATGGATACGACCTACTTTGTGTTTGATACAAATGAATTCATCCGAATCGTTCATGTAGAGAAATGCGAGTAGGGGTATCTTATACAATAAGTTTGTATAAGACTGGATTGCTAAATAATTAATCTCTCTTTGTAACACCGTTAATTGAGGAGATTAGAATTTCATAGGATGACCATTATGTAACTCGATCTTAATCATGAGGGAGTTATGGACTCCTGCCTTGAAGTGATGTTAATCCCGGAGCGGAAACAAATTTTCGTTGCTGATTTTCGGGATACAAAACCGAATTTTACAGAAGAAAAATACAGAGAAAACTTTACCTTTGAAGAACGTTTCTTCAACTAGTTTTCCTCGAACACCACCACTATTTCTTCCTCACTATCCTCTTGGATCTCGGGATCGTGCTAGTGGGAGAAAAAATTTGGAACGAGAGGGAGAGATTGAGCTTCTTGAGAGAGATCTAGGGATGCTTATTTTCTCACTATATTTGTTCTGTTTTCTTCAACCATTGAAGAAGAAGAACAATGACGTGGGATAACTCCCCACGTCATAGCAACCCCCCACTCCCCTGCAATTTTGCAGGGGAGTTAATATTAATAATAATATTATTATAATATTATTATTAATATTAATATATATATATATTTATAATATATAATAATAATTAATATATATATAAAATTAATTAATCAAATTAATTAATATAATTAATTATTAATCCAAAATTAATAAATATATATATACATAAATAATTAACACTTAATTATTTATTATAAAATTAGAATCATATTCTAAAACATTACTCTCGTATAAGCTATAGTTTTAATGTACATCGTATGCACATTATTTTTAACCTATAGTTTTGATATGAATTTTATTCATATTAATTTTATTTGAATCTCATTCAAATAATATCTCTCATAATATATAGTTTTAATTCACAATTAACTATATATTATAATGTATCAATATACATATAATCCCTTAAGTAATTTGAACAATTCAAATTCTTCCAAAAACTTGATCCTCGTTTTACCCGTTATGAGCTAGCAAGGGGACCTAATGGACCTACAGATCCGAAGCTCCAACGATGCAAGATTAATCGGTCAAACTCATTGACTGAGTTAATCTAGATTCGTTAACTACGGGTTATTCCACTAAAGACCCGCAGTTGCACTCTTCTCACTGCAGAATGTTTTCGTGTCCATGGATATATGACCATTAATGACGAGTCAATCCTCCACGAGTGTTCGTAACTCAAGTTGGGTCAAATTACCGTTTTACCCCTGAGTTACGTCTTACTCCTTAAACACCACTGCTCCTCTAATGAACAACC
>NW_019104576.1:604474-627856 GCF_001995035.1 Momordica charantia
CGGATGAGCTGCCGGAAACGAGAGGAGGGGGCGGCAGGGTTGGAAATGAAGAAGAAGTCGGGGGGCGGCTAGGGTAAGAAGAAAGAAGAAGAAGAAAGAAGAGAACTTGGGCTAGGGTTTCCTTTTGTTTTCTTTCTTTTTCCCTTTGTTTTAAAACCAAATTAACCCAATGGAGGCCCAACAAGTCCAAGTTCAAAAGATAAGAAATCCATCCCCTCTTAAACAAGACCCACCACACGGAGTTCGGTAAATATTAATTTAATTGGAGTTTAGAGCCTGATAAATATAGATAAATTTAATTAACAATCAATTTAAAATTAAATGAAAAATCTCCTGATCCAAGACTAACTGACCTGRGGGACTCAGGGCGTTACATCTAATGTATCCGTCTAAAAAGCAGTAATATTCATGTTCTACCAATCTATCCAACATTTGATCAATGAAGGGAAGTGGAAAGTGATCTTTCCTAGTGGCCTTATTTAGCTTCCTGTAATCCATGCAGATTCGCCACCCTGCGATTGACCTTGTGCGGATTAGTTCATTCTTTGCATTTTCACAACAATCATGCCCCATTTCTTGGGCACACACTACACAGGACTTACCCACTCACTGTCAGAGATAGGGTAAATGATGCCTTTATCTAACCACCTAATTATTTCTTTCTTAACAACATCCTTCATTGCAAGGTTTATCCTTCGTTGGGGTTCTATGGAATTTCTTCTGGCTTCCTATAGCACAATCTTGTGCATGCAAGAGTTGGGACTTATTTTCCTTATATCTACGATTGCCCACCCAATTACCTTTTGGTGAGCTTTCAATAAGTCTAAAATCTTATGTTCGTTTTCCTCTGATAAATTTGCAACAATTATAATAGGTGAGGTGTTAGATGAACCCAAATAGGTATATTTCAAGTGCTGTGGGATCGCCTTGAGCTCCAGCACCGGTGGTTCTTCTGTAGATGGATTCAGTGGTTTGTATTCACGGTTTGCAAGCTCTAACAACTCATATGCTTGTTTTGCTCACATCTCACCACTGCTCGCACTCTCCAAGTATATAATCTTCTGATCTTCAGCTGGTTCCTCATCATAATTTCCATCTTCAGTATTGACGAGATGCTCCAGCATCGCTTCTGCTTCTAATTCTTCAATAAGAGCTTCATATAAGATCTTCAACACTAAGCATTCTTCTGACTCAGAGGGATATTTCATTGTGTCACATACTGAGAACTTCACTTCCTAGTCCTATACTCGCATTGTTACTTCGCCCTTATGAACATCCACAAGTGCTCTTCCTATTGCCATGAAATGGTCTCCTGAGGATGATAGGGACATCTTTATTTGCATCATAATCCAAAATAATAAAGTCAGTGGGGGAAAATCAACTTATCTACTTGTACCAGGATCAATCTTTCCTTTAGAATGTGTGATAGATTGGTCGACCAGTTGCAGAGTAACTGTTGTAGATGGACAGGGACATTTCCATCCCCAACTTCTTGTAGATGGACAGGGGCATAAGGTTAATAGTTGCTCCCAGGTCACATAGCGCCTGACCTATGTTTTGTCCCCCAATAGATACTGGCATGGTAAAGCTTCCAGGGTCCTTCATATTTTATGGAATATTGCTTGTAAGGATGGTATTGCACTCCTTAGTCAATGCTACCGTCTCGAACTCTCCCAGCTGCATTTTCTTTGTGAGTATGTCCTCGAGTTACCTCACATAGCTCAGCATCTGTTCCAACGCTTCCACCGGTGGTATGTTGACATGCAACTGCTTAAGAACATCCAACAATTTTTTGAATTGAACATCTTGATCCTTTTTCTATAGTCGCTTTGGATACGGTGGTGCATGTCTATATTCGGCTCTGGCATTTTCATGCTCTATTTGCTTTCTCTTCTCAGACATGCGTGCATGTCAAGCTCCTGCATTGGTTGCTCTTGCTTCAACTAGATTGCTCTCTTGATTTGTTTTATCCTGCTTTTCTGTTGGTTGCTCATTAACCTATGCTGGTGGATTTGGTAAAACTGCTCTATTTGGCTTGCATTCCTTGCCTGCCTGTGACTCTCCTTGTTCCTCTTGAATGGGTTCATTATGAGTTCCTGGAGCATCTGGGTGGGTAGGAGGTTATGCTTTCCCACTTATTAATGTAAGAGCTTTACACGGTTTCTTGCCATCTCTCTTTGGTACTTCTGTATCACTTGGCAATGCTCTATAAGGCCTACTATTCATGTCTATGGCTAGCTGGCCCATCTATATCTCTAGATTCCCTATTGATGCAGTCTGACTTTGCACTGTAGCATCGTTCTTTGCCATGTATGACTTCATTAGATTTTCTAAACATGTAATTGTTCCCTTTCACTACCTCTAAACTTCTGGTTGACCTTGGTTTTGCAACACCTGGTGTGTATGTTGCCTTCTGCTGGTATGCTGGAGCATTTGATGTTCCCGCATTATGCCCACCTTAGGTTCCACCTCAACTGAAATTTGGGTGATTTCTCCATCCTGGGTTAAATGTGTTGGACTATGGATTAATCCGGATGTTCTGTGAGTTTCCAGGTAGTAACTGATGCTGGATTCCTAGAGCAATCATTGTAATGATGTTCCGCTTCACAATAGGAGCACAAAATCTCTTGAAGGTGGCTCATATTTGCCCTAGCGGCAGAATAAGAGTCCAACCATGCTACTCATTAGGGGCACAAAATCTCTTTTTGTGTCATGCTTATCATTACCACATCCGTCAAATTTTATACCTTGGAGTTTAACGCGGAATAAGAGTCAGCTTCGCTCAATCCCTTGGCACATTTTCCTTGATTAGCTCGTGGGTCAATCCACTGGTGGTTGTTCGATGATATCTGATTACGCTTGTTTACATGCGTAAAAAGAAGGTTTTAGATGCTGTTTTTACTATGTTTGAACTTTGTTTCGGACTTTTTCTCGGTCGTTTGAGTTCCAATTCATGCAAAATTCATATATGATGGTTTGTGGTTGACTTATATTATATTTATGACATTTTAGGACCATTTGGGAGTGGAAATTAATCAAAAGAAGCAAAAAGACGAAAAAACATCATGGGAGGCGCCAGGCGCCTGGGAAGCCTGCAGAAAAACAGTTTTTCTTCCAACTTTGCCCTTAATGAAACGCGTCTTCCAATGCATTTTGGTGGTTCCAACCGATGCATACGTGTAGAAGAAGTGTTCCACTATCAGTTTGAGCACGATTTGGTCAGTCAAAAGAGTTGGAAATGGGTGATTCACCATCGTTTTAGGACCTACCTAACCAATTCTGCACAGCTATAAATTCCAGCAGCTTCTCCACCAAAGGCATCAAGCTTTGCTTCCTTCTCTTGATCATTTTTAGTGTTTCTTTGTTGCTTTCTAAGTACTTTTGAGTTGCTTTTGGTTTTTAAATCCTGAGCACTTTACATTCCTTTATTGAGCTTTATTTTGTTTTCGTTTGTACTTAGTTATTTTCTACTTATTCAAATAAATAAAAATCCAGCACTTTGCTTATCTTCTCTTTGCCTTTACTTTATTTTTAGTTAAGAGAGTTGTGTTTTTGGAGGAAAGAGCACGTGACACTCCCCTTGCTTGAAAAAGAAGGGTGAAGCTCTCAATCCCGATAAAAATTCTCTGTTAGTTAACTTTTGTTTTTCACACATGCATTCTAATTTCAACCATTTTACTTGCTGTATTTTCTTCATTATGTCTTTCTAAATTCCCGTCTCTAGCCCGGTTATGGATAGTTAGCCTTTTATTTCTAAAAAGGGTTGCTAAGAAGTAGTTTTTGCTTTTCATTCATTACTCAACATGTTTTCCCAAAAAGTTAGGATTTAGAGAAGGCCACTGTAAGTCTTAGCAAGTCAATACTGAAAAGGTTGCTTATTTGCATTGTTGAGTGGTTAAACCAAGGAGAGGAGCGCCTTAGACATAAGGGTTCCGGTTAAGTAGCCTAGACATAGGACCTTAMCCCGAGGTTGCGACTATTTYCATCCTAAAACTAAGATATCTCTCATAATAGACATATTAGGGAATGTCTTAGGACTTTGAACTTGCTTAGCCATAAGTCAAGTGAAAAGCGTAGTCGTTGGTTCCTAAAGTAAAMTGCAYATCGTCCTTAGCGTATCCTTGATTCTTTGTTGGCTAACTTGAAGTAATTCGGRCTAGGTTTTACCATTATAAGACCRAATCCCAAATCCAAAACCATTATTTGTGACCACTTCCCATTTTAMAARAATCACTCATTTCAACGTTCAYTATTCATTAAAACTTTAGAGTTTGGAAATTATTTAGAAGTCCTTGAGGATCGATACTTGGATACTCCATCCATTTTATATTACTCTGACAGGTGTGCGCTTGCATCTATAGAATTGTTACCACACTCAGTGCGTGCGTTCAGCAAAACCACCAGTCAATATCCATTCCAAAATTTCAAATGCTTCAGCATAGGGTTTGGCCAGAAGCTCTTCATCGGTTGACACATCAATTACTAGCCTTGTAGCTTTGTTCAACCCGTTATAATACGTTTCTATCTGGATGCACCTTAGGATTCTATGATGTGGGCACCTCTGCAAGAGCTTTTTAAATCGCTCCCAGGACTCACTGATAGACTCTCGAGTAAATTGTTGGAAGTTGTTGATCTCACTTCTGTATTTTGCATTCTTGTTGGGTGGAAAGTATTTCATCAAAAACTTTTCTGCTAGATCATTCCAATTTGTGATTGACTTTGAAGGTAAAGAGTCCAACCATGTTCTCGCTTCATCTCTAAGCGAGTAAGGAAATAACTTAAGTTGTAGCACCTCTTTCCTACACCCTTCAACTTTAAACGATTCGCAAAAGCCCATAAAGAATTTCAGATGTGAATGTGGGTCCTCAGATGTATGACCATGGAATTGCCCAATTGTTTGCAGCATCTGACATCACCAATTTTAGCTCAAATCTATCAGCGTAGATTTTAGGCTCCACGACAACTGGATAAAAGTTATAGAATGCTGAAGCTTCATATGCTCTGATCTCCCTATCTATGTTGTCTGTTAATAGTACACCATTGCGAGGGGGCATTGCTATTTCACGGACAACATCAACAGGATGCCCATCGACTATCTCCTCTATTCTTACATTCGAACGAAGTGGTGGATTTGGTGGATCCATTCTTACGGTAGCTTGGTTTCTTCACTTTTCTTTTCGATTTCAATGAAAAGTTCACTCTATTTCGTGATTGATTATATACTCTAAGCTGTGAAAGTCGTTCATGCACCTACAATCAAATCAAAAATGTAAGAAAGAGAAAACTCCTTACAGTACTGTATTCTCAAACACTATGACTTAAAGTAAAACAATTAAGTCCCCGGAAACAGTGCAAAACTTGTTGCGTACTCGAAATCCCGGTGAATACCAGTGCATGTGTACACTATATTCATCGTTAGTTGTAGTATGTAAGTCATTTTCTACCCAAGAGGCTTACCTCTAATCTAGAAAAGAAACAGTTCTGTTTTAAAAACCGGTAACATATAGCTTTTAAATCGAGTCGAATCACAAGCGATCAACCGCTTCCGCTGGGGATTCCATCCCTCCAGTCTTCGACTACACGCAAGGTATGTTTCTCTCTTGTAGCCGGAACAGTATATAACAGATATACAATATATATTTAATATACAACGTATATATTTGATTTACATTGTATATATATATATAGTATATGGATAAAGTTGGGTACCTTATCCTATTAACACTATGGATACGACCCACTTTGTAATAGTTACAAATGACTTGATCCAGGTCGTTCGTGTAGAGACATGCGAGTGGGGTATCCTATACAATGAGTTTGTATACGATCGGATTGTGAAATAATTAATCTTTAGCTATAACACCATTAGTTAATAGATTAATATTTCAATAGGATGACTAGGTAACTCGATCTTAATCCTGAGTGAGTTATGGACTACTGCCTATTAGGGCTCGTCCTTTGATTTGTACGGGTGAGAGTGGCTCGAGTCGTCGACTCAATATTTCTACCATTTTGGGGACGAGACTGACTGGGAAGCTGGGAACATAACTACACAAGATGGAATTCACTTCTTCCCGACTTTAGGATAAGTAGATGAGTGTTCTCTTAAGTGCTGACTCCAGGATTTGAACTAGGGGCCTCACCCTCTCACTGGCCCGAGAGGGACTTCGGGTTAATGGTCGGACAATAATCGAGTTGTTCATTTGAGGACAGCGGTACTTAAGGTCCAAGATGTAACAACACAGGGGTAAAATAGTAATTTGACAAAGCTGTGGTTACGAACACTTGTGAAGGATTGACTTACCATTAATGGTCAAAATATGTGGATGCAAAATATTATACAGTGAGAAGAGTGCAGATGTGGGTCTTTAATGGAGTGACCGACAGTTATTGAATGTTAATTATTATGGTTAATGAGTTTAATCAATTAACTTCGTATCGTTGGAGCTTCTAATCTGTAGGTCCATTAGGTGATACGCGACAACCCAAGCGTATTAAGCTACTCAAGCCACAAGCCAGTTGAATCCAATCGTATAGTTGGTTCAACCCGAAAGGCCAAGGTTAGAGGGATTACCTTTGCAGTCGTTACCTTGAGAAGACAGATGACTCACTATGCTCGAGGTCGGAAACACTCCACGAGTTTGATGACCAATCAAACAAGCATGCTCCGAGGGGTTCAAATACGAAGGCCTAAGTTCAACCACACAAAGGGATTCGAAATTTGAGAAGGGGTTTGCACAAGGCAATGAGAGAAACACTCAATTCTATTCAAAATACCATTCCAAAATGTTCAACAATGGAGGGGTACAAGCCTATTTATAGGCTAAGGCCCTTGGCCTTTTAAGGAAAATAACAAAATTAAAAAGAAAATTAAAATTGATAAATTCCTAAAAAGTCTAAAACTTGCATAAAGATGAAATTTAAAATTGTTAAATAAAAAGAAATAAAACAAAATCAAATCCCATCAAATAATAAAAAATAATAAGGAAATCTTTTCCTTAAAAGAATGGAGTGGGTGGCAAGGCAAGTTGGGGACACCCATGAGGGTGGCAACATCCATTGTGAAGGTGCCCATGGGGGCTATGGTGCGCACCTAAGGAAGCAGGCGCTGGTGGTTGCACGCATGGGCGGCGGTGCATGGCGCGCGTGCGTGGGGCGGGGCTGGCACGATGGGTGCGCACATGGGCGCTAGGCGCTGGGGGAAGTGCGCTTGGCGTGCGGTATGGGCACTGGCGGTGTGCGCGGGCGTTGGCGCTAGGGGCGACTGGGGCGCTGATGGGCGTGCATTCAAGAATTTGGTGTCTGCACTGAAGAGGTGTCTTTAAAGGTATGTTCCACTAACTTCCTATTAATTACGCTCATGTCTTTTTTTCGTTCTAATTCTAAAACAAGATCAAAGCACCCGCGTTTGTGCGCTTCCGTTGCGGGATCCGATCCCTTCAGGTTCTGTGTAGGTTGAGGTACTTAAGCTGATCGTAAGGGAACACCTCTACCTGGGAATCGACCTGGAGGTTGAATTAGTCAATCTTATATAGCATGCAATAATGTGGTTAGTTCGTTAAAGTGTTTAATGAACTAAAACACTAAGTGTTTAACAAATCCAATATAAAAGTTATATTGGGAAAAGTAATAAACTTAGATAATTTAATTTGCCGGATTTTACCTGTGTAATAAACCCTAGTTGTAAAATATTATGTGGGAGGAATAGGTGTATAAATAAAATATACCAAGTATATGAGATATATGTGGTATATATATATATATATACATTTTTTCCCTCATGTTCTCCGTATAAGTTCACACCATGAGTTCCATGCTCGACCTCGTGTCGCCCTGAGCGAGGCCTCCCTGTGAAAGGTGTTTGCATGGTTCAATACCATGGTGAATGGAGAAAGTATTTATAGTAAGTGGGAAAAAGACGTGTGGCAACACATCCTATGGTCTCATCCCTTGGTTTGCAACGTTAGGTTTGATACACGACCTGCGTGTCGTTCTGGAATGACCACCCTTACGGAGGGTCTGTTGTACGGAATCAAAATCAGAGCGAAATCTAGAAATGGATAGGTCTCTTAGGTTTTGCACCAATATTTGTCCTTCCCAATGGCAAGCTTATTGTAGCGGACCTCTGGGGTCTAAAAGTGGCGGGTCCCACTTATGGGAAGTTGTTAAGTTAGTTAATTACTTCCTGACCAGACAAATGGTGACTAACTATTATAGGAATAACAGTTATTCTGGTGTAGTATTTAGTTGAGAATGTCTCAATACAGTGAAAGAGTAGTTGATTGCCCCACGGTAGCTGTTGCTCTAAATCACCGAAGCATCGTTGCAAAAATAATCTTGATTAATAGGGTGCATTATACTTTTCACTAAAATTGATTGGTTTTAATGGGTAATGCAATAATCTTATATAGATTTGTTTGTATTTCAGCAAATCTACTTCTATCATTGTCCTGCTCGACGCCGAAAAACTTAACGACGAAAATTACACTCAATGGAAAACGAACATTAACACGATACTCGTGGTAGATGATCTTAGGTTCATCTTAGCCGAGGAGTGTCCTCGGGCTCCCAAGTGTAATGCAGCCCGAGCCAGTCAGGGTGTCTATGACAGATGGATCAAGGCAAATGACAAGACCAAGGTCTAGATCTTGACAAGTATATCAGATGTGCTGGCCAAGAAGCATCAGATGTGTTGGCCAAGAAACATGAGAGCATGGTCACTGCAAGGGAGATCATGGACTCAGTACAGGACATGTTTGGACAACCATCCATTCAAGCCCAGCACGATACCTTCAAGTTCATTTACAATTTTCGCATGAAAGAGGGAACGTCAGTTCAAGAACATGTTTTTAATCTGATGGTCCACTTTAATGTGGCTGAAGTGAATGGGGTTGTCATATACGAGGGAGCCAAGTCAACTTCATCTTGGAATCTCTTCTGAAGAGTTTCCTACAGTTCTACAACAATGCTGTGACAAACAAGATAGAATTCAACCTTACCACGCTCTTGAATGAACTGCACATTTTTCAGTCTCTTATGAAAAATAAGAGATAGGAAGGGGAGGCAAACGTTGCCACCTCAAAAGGGTTCCATCGAGGTTCGACCTTATGAACCAAATCTGTGTATTCTTCTTATGGAAGTAAGACTTTGAAGAAGAAGAACAGTGGTAAGGGGTCTAAAGCTGACCCTACTACTGTGCCGCCAAGAAGGGCAAGGCCAAAGTTGCAGACAAAGGAAAGTGCTTCCATTGCAACATGGATAGACACTGGAAAAGAAACTGCCCAAAATACTTGGCCGAAAAAAAGAAAGTCAAAGAAGGTAAATATGATTTACTTGTTTTTGAAACTTGCTTAGTGGAGAATAATGATTCTGCCTGGATACTGGGTTCAGGGGCCAGTAACTATGTTTGTTCTTTTTTTAGGGAATTAGTTCCTGGAAGCAGCTTGATTATGGGAGATGACTCTCAAGGTTGGAACGAGAGATGTCGTCCCAATAGTTGCAATGAGAGACATAAAGTCGTTTTTAGACAAGAATACATATTTATTATTTGATAATGTGTATGTAGTTCCCAAAATAAAGATGAACTTAATTTCAATTTCTTGTCTACTAGAACAATGTTATGCTATTTATTTTTTCATTAAATGAAGTGTTCATTTCAAGAAATGGTATAAATATTTGTTATGCAAAACTCAAAAACAAGTTATATGTGTTAAGACCAATCATAACTACAATAATTTTAAATACAGAGTTGTTTAAAAATGCTAAAACTCAACACAAAAGGCAAAGAACTTCTCCAGAAGAAAACACCTATCTTTGGCACTTAAGATTAGGTCACATAAACCTCAATAGAATTGGGAGATTGGTTAAAAGTGGACTTCTAAGCAAGGTAGAAGATGACTCCTTACCTCCATATGAATCTTGTCTTGAAGGTAAGATGACTAAAATACCTTTTACTGGAAAAGGTTACAGAGCCAAAGAACCCTTGGAGCTGGTACATTAAGACCTTTGTGATCCGATGATTATTAAAGCAAGGGGATGGTATGAGTATTTCATCTCTTTCATAGATGATTATTCAAGGTATTGTTGGGTGTGTTGCCCTAAACTCGTAGTTTGTATTTTGTAAAAACATATGTCTATTTAATAAAGTTTTATTCAATAAATTTGTTGTTGAATCATAGCTTTGCATTTTCCAAAATCCAATAAACTAAACATCCAAAGTTATTTATGATGTAATCGRGACAGTATATATACTKGGTATAYAGTTGATATACGGGGTATATATTTGATATACCCCTGATATATGAATRGATAATGTCCCGTGAATAACCTAAAGGGTCTATAGTATATGGATAAGGCTGGGTACCTTATCCTGCCAACACTATGGATACGGCCCACTCTGTAAAGGTTATAGACGACTCGATCCAGGTCGTTCGTGTGGAGACATGCGAGTGGGGGTATTCTATACAATGAGTTTGTATAAGACCGGACCGCGAAGTAGGCAATCTTTAGATGTAACACCGTTAACTAATAGATTGTCATTTCTTAGGATGACCAGACAACTCATTCTCAATCCTGAGTGAGTTATGGACTCCTGCCCGTGAGGGCTCGTCCTTTGATCTGTATGGGTGAGAGTGACCCGAGTCGTCGACTCAACATTCCTACCATTTTGGGGACGAGACCGAGTGGGAAGCTGGAAACATAACTTCACAAGATGGAATTCACTCCTCCCCGACTTAAGGGGAGTAGGTGAGTGTTCCCTTAAATGCTGACTCCGGGACTTGAACAAGGGGCCCCACCCTCTCATTGTCCGAGAGGGACTTCCGGTTATTGGTTGGACTATAACCGGGTTGTTCATTGGAGGAGCAGTGGTGTTTAAGGAGTAAGATGTAACTCAGGGGTAAAACGGTAATTTGACCCAACTTGAGTTACGAACACTCGTGAAGGATTGACTCGTCATTAATGGTCATATATCCATTGACACGAAAACATTNGAGCAGTGGTGTTTAAGGAGTAAGATGTAACTCAGGGGTAAAACGGTAATTTGACCCAACTTGAGTTACGAACACTCGTGAAGGATTGACTCGTCATTAATGGTCATATATCCATTGACACGAAAACATTCTGCAGTGAGAAGAGTGTAACTGCGGGTCTTTAGTGGAATGACCCGTAGTTAACGAATCTAGATTAACTCGATCAATGAGTTTGACCGATTAATCTTGCATCGTTGGAGCTTCGGATCTGTAGGTCCATTAGGTCCCCTTGCTAGCTCATAACGGGTAATACAAGGATCAAGTTTTTGGAAGAATTTGAATTGTTCAAATTACTTAAGGGATTATATGTATATTGATACATTATCATATATAGTTAATTATAAATTAAAACTGTATATTATGAGAGAAACTATTTGAATGAGATTCAAATAAAATTAATATGAATAAGATTCATATTAAAACTATAGGTTATACGAGAGAAATGTTATAGAATATGATTCTATTTTTGTGATAAATAATTAACTGTTAATTATGTGTGTATATATATATATATTAATTATTAATTATTAATTGGATTAATAATTAATAATTATTTATTAATTAATAAATTAATTTTTATATTTTAATTATTATATATATATGTTATATATATATTAATTATTTGTATATAAATATATATATATATATATTATTAATATTATTAATAATATTAAACTCCCCTGCAAAATTGCAGGGGAGTGGGAGGTTAATGTGACGTGGGGAGTTGCCCCACGTCACCACTTCTGTTTTGTTTTTGCAGTTCTGCAAAAACACAGAACACAGAAGTAGAACGCCCAACCCGTTTTCTCTCATTCAAGAAGAACTCTCTCAAGCTCTCCCTCTCGTTCCAAAGGATTGCTCCCACCGGCATGATCCCAAGACCCAAGAGGATAGCGAGGAAGACACAGTGGTGGTGTTCGAGGGAAACTCGTTGAAGAAACGTTCTTCAAATGTTCGAATTTCCTCTGTATTTTTCTTCTGTAAAATTCGATTTTGTATCCTGAAAATCAGCAACGAAAAACCGCTTCCGCTCCGGGATTCACATCCCTTCAGGTATGGATATCTCTGATTAATGCAACATAAGTCTGAAGCCCTTGAAAAGTTAAGGAGTACAAGACTGAAGTTGAGAACGAATTAGGTAAGACGATAAAGACACTTCGATCTGATCGGAGTGGAGAGTATATGGATTTAAGATTCTAGGACTATATGATAGAACATGGACTTACATCCCAACTCTCAGCACCTGGTACACCTAAACAGAACGGTGTATGGAAAGGAGAAATAGAACCTTGTTAGACATAGTTCGATCTATGATGAGCTATGCTCAATTGCCTACCTCGTTTTGCGGTTATGCAGTATAAATTTTGAACACAGTTCCATCAAAAAGTGTTTCTGAAACACTTTTTGAACTATGAAGAGGACGTAAATCTATTTTACATCACTTCAGAATTTGGGGATGTCCAGCACATGTGTCAGTGACAAACCCGAAGAAACTGGAATCTCGTTCAAAAGTGTGTCTATTTGTATGTTACCTCAAAGAAATGAGAGGTGGGCTCTTCTTCGATCCACAAGAAAATAGAGTGTTTGTATCAACAAACGCTACATTCTTGGAAGAAGACCACATGAGAGATCATAAACCACAAAGCAAGGTTGTGTTAAATGAGATTTCCGATGAAGCTACAATTACATCAACAAGAGTTGTTGATGGTGCTAATACTTCACGTCAGTCAAATCCATCTCAAGAGCTGAGAGTGTCTCGACGTAGGGGGAGGGTCGTGTCACAACTTGATCGTTACGTGGGTTTAATAAAAACCAGGTCGTCATACCTGATGATGGCGTTGAGGATCCATTGACCTACAAAATGGCAATGGAAGATGTTGATAAAGACAAATGGGTCAAAGCTATAGACCTTGAAATGGAGTCTATGTACTTCAATTTCGTCTGGGACCTCATAGATCAACCTGATGGGGTCAAACCTATAGGTTGTAAGTGGATTTATAAGAGAAAACGAGATGCCGAAGGAAAGGTACAGATCTTTAAGGCTAGACTCGTGGCAAAGGGTTACACCCAAGGGAAGGGGTGGCCTATAAGGTAACCTTCTCCCTGGTTGCCATGCTAAAGTCTATAAGAATATTCTTATCCATTGCCACGTTTTATGACTGTGAAATTTGGCAAATGGATGTCAAGACCACTTTTCTGAATGACAATCTTGAAGAGAGTACTTATATGTCTCAACCAGAAGGGTTCATTAAACAAGGTCAAGAACAAAAAGTTTGCAAGCTTAAACGATCCATCTATAGATTAAAACAAGCATCTTGATCTTGGAATATAAGATTTGTACTGCAGTCAAGTCTTATAGTTTTGACCAGAATATTGATGAGTCTTGTATATACAAGAACATCATCAACAACACTGTAGCTTTCTTAGTGTTGTATGTGGATGATATCCTACTAATTGGGAATGATGTATGTTTCCTAACTGACATTAAGAAGTGACTAACAATTGAAATGCAAATGAAAGATTTGGGAGACGCTCAATTTGTTATGGGGATTCAAATCATAAGGAATCAAAAGAACAAAACGGAAGCCCTATCTTAGTCAACTTATATCGACAAAAGGCTTGTCAGATATTCGATGTAGAATTCCAAGAAAGGTTTACTACCTTTAAGGCACGAAATCTCTCTGTCTAAGGAATAATGTCCTAAGACACCTCGAGAATTTGAGGATATGAGACGCATTCCCTATGTTTCAGTAGTGGGCAGCCTAATGTATGCCATGTTGTATACTGGGCTGAGATTTGCTATGTAGTAGAGATTGTCGGTAGGTATCAATACAATCTAGGATATGATCACTAAATTACTGCTAAGGGAATCCTCACGTATCTTAGGAGAACGAGGAACTATATACTTGTGTATGGCGTTAAGAAATTGATCCTTATAGGATACACTGACTCTGACTTCCAAAGTGATAAGGATTCAAGGAAATCCACTTAGGATCAGTGTTCACTCTTAATGGATGAGCTGTAGTATGGCGGAGCATCAAACAAGGATGAATTGCAGACTCCACAATGGAGGCTGAGTACGTTGCTGCTTGTGAAGCAGAAAAAGAGGCGGTATGGCTTAGAAAGTTCTTAATTGATTTGGAGGTTGTTTCAAACATGAATTTGCCCATCACCCTTTATTGTGATAATAGTGGTGTTGAAGCATAATATTGTTGATCCATTTATAAAAGGCTCTCAAGGCTAAAGTGTTCGAGGGCCGTATAGAAAGTCTAGGCCTACGAGTGTTGTTCGAATTCGCAAGTGTAYGAATCGTCATAAGTAATATAGAAGTACGTAAAGTATCGTCTCTATAGGGAATGAATGATTACTAACTACCAAATTCTCCACTTCAATTTTATCTGAATGTCGAAAGATGAAATAAAATGAATAGATAATTAATTCGAATCTTAATTCAATGAAAACAAGAAAACACTCTAGTATCAAGATATAAGATCAAAAACATATGGGAGTAGATTTTAGAGCATGACTTGACTGATATCTCCCTTTATTTCTCCTAACACTTTAATTGAAACTATTCTAATCCAAGGTTGTTGGCGGGTTATATTCTATTGACTCGATATTCTTTCTCAAGTAATAATGAGTTTCTTTGAAGAGTATAACACCTATATTTCTATGGCTACTCATACTGTTTAAATACTCAAGCATGTAAAACTCAAAGATACCACCAAATTTGCAAGAATATCTCTATCTCTTGCTCAAATCTTGTTTCTCAACCTCGATCTATGACGAAGAATCAATGTAAAAATTGGCCAAATCCGAACAATGCATTAAGAAAAGAAAAGTTCTCACAACCTGTAAGTTTAGACTAGAAATCAAATAAAGAACAAGAAGAAATAAAGTTTGATAAATGCTACATCAACGCCCTAGAAAAGTGTAATTAGTTCATGCTATAACTAAGAACAACAATCCACATCTTTGAAGGAAGTTGAAGCTAAAGGAGAGAAAGAAGAGAAAGAAAAAAAATCTGGAGATCTCTCGAGCCTCTGTTCTTTGCGTTCCTTCCAATCTTCTCAAATCCCCACTTTTCTCTCTAAAAACGTCTTTTCTCCTCTATTTTTCCTCCACGGCCATTAGGGCTAATATGAGATATTGAACAAAATTCTATCGCGAGCGCCTAGGAGTCCAAACACGTGCCAGCAAAAACCCCGCTTCCAACTTCGTAGCGCCTAGGTGCCCAACATTCTGCAGGCCGGCGCCTATGCGCCCAACATTCTGCCATTTTGTTCTGCCAACTTTGGCGCCTAGGCGCCACCTGCAGGCACTAAGGCACCCAACGCGCTGGAACAATGGCCATTTTGTTCTAAAATTTATCTCTTTTCTTTCTTTTTTCTCCGCCTCTTTAATTCAACTCCTACAAAACAAATAAAAATAGAAAAACAAATAAACTAGCCAACGAAAAACCAACAAAGGCTGTCAAATAACCTAAAAAAATCCCAATTTACTAATCCAAAAATTCACTCATCAACGAGATATGTACAATATACTCTAGGGCAAGTGGGAGACTTGTAAAGGCCATAATGTAAGCCCTAGTTTATTGTATTTATACTTTATTGTACAACCCATTGTTGCTTTTAGATTTTGTACACCCCACTAGAGTTTAGTTAAAGTGGGACTTGTTGGGTTTTATGCCCTAATCTTGTGGTTTGTAAACATAAAACACGTATTTATTCAATAAAATTGTTATTGATGTTTCTTTTAGAATTGCATTAACCCAAATCCGATAAACTAACAGTCGAGGTTATGTTATGTAACTGGAACAATATATATTTAATATACAACATATATATTTGATATACAATGTATATATATATACTGTATATATTCAATATACAGGTGGATAATGTTCTAGTAGTAACCTAAAGGGTCTATAGTATATGGATAATGTTAGGTACCTTATCTTGGTAACACTATGGATACGACTCACTTTGTAATAGTTACAAATGACTTGATTAAGGTCGTTCGTGTGGAGACATGCGAGTGGGAGTATCCTATACAATAAGTTTGTGTAAGACCGAACCCGCAAAATAATTAATCTTTAGCTGTAACATCGTTAGCTAATAGATTATTATTTCAATAGGATGACCAGATAACTCGATCTAAATCTTGAGTGAGTTATGGACTCTTGCCTGTTATGACTCGTCCTTTGATTTGTATAGGTGAGAGTGGCCTGAGTCGCTGACTCAATGTTCCTACCATTTTGGGGACGAGACCAAGTGGGGAGCTGGGAACATAACTACACACACTCCCCGACTTTAGGGTAAGTAGATGAGTGTTCTCTTCAGTGCTGACTCTAGGATTTGAACAAGGGGCCCTACTCTCTCACTGGTTCGAGAGGGACTTCTGATATTGGTCGGACCATAATCAGGATGTTCATTAAAGGATCAATGATACTTAAGGTCAAAGATGTAACACATGGGTAAAACGGTAATTTGACCCAACTGTGGTTACGAACACTTGTGAAGGATTGACTTACTATTAATAGTAAAAATTTGTGGACGCAAAATATTCCACAGTGAGAAGAGTACAGATGTGGGTCTTTAGTGGAGTGACCAAAAGTTAACGAATGTTGATTAATATGGTTAATGAGTTTAATCAATTAATCTCGTATCGTTGGAGTTTCCGATCTGTAGGTCCATTAGGTTCCCTTATGCTAGATTGTAAAAGATTGTTAAGAACATTTAGTCTTGAAAAGAATTTGAATTGTTCAAATTTGTTAACGAGAATGAAAGTTAACTGTATGAGATGCAATTAATATAATGTATGTTGATACATTATAATATAAAGTTAATTTTGAATTGGATTAAAAATTATGGGATAGATGGATATTGGAATTTGATTTTAATATGATTGATTAATTTAAGTTTAATTTAATTAAATTAATGGGATATGTTAGTCTGGTTAAATTAAATTAGATATAATTAAATTAAATCAATAATTTTTTTTGTAATTAATTAATGATTAATTTAATTAAAATTGTTTTAATTAAATCAAAAAAAAAAGAAAAAAAGAAAAGGAAAAATGGGAGTAAAGCTCCAACTTTCCACCATTAATGGTGGGAAGTGAGGGTGATTTTCCCACTTCCCACCATTAATGGTGGTGAGTGGGAAAGTTGTGACTTCCCCCACTCTTCCTCCCTTGTAAAAGAGAGGTTCTCCTATTTTCTTTCTGTTATTCGGTCCTCAGTTGATGGAGTTTCCGAAACTCCAGCGAGAAAATATCTCTCTCGATCTCTCGTTCTCCCTCTCAATTATAAGACAGTTCCCACAAATCGAGTTCTTAACTTCGAGATGATAGCGAGGAAGGTCTTTTGGTGGCGTTTGTATCTAGGTTAAAGAAGTGTCTTCAAAGGTATATTTCACTAACTTCCTTTTACTCATACTTATGTCTTTTCTTCGTCGTATTTTCAAAACAAAATCGAAGCACACGCGTTTACGCGCTTCTGCTGCGAGATCCGATCCCTTCAATAAGATCTTATATTTGTAATTACGTTTATAAAAGTATGGACTTACAAATATTTTGTAAGTTGAAGCTACAATTCAACTTTCAACTTACCATTTCAAAATTAGTTGACAAGTGTATTTACCCTCCTTATTTTTAAAATAATTTTATAAATATGTATTTTGGAAGAATAAATACAAATATATCATTCTTACAATAGTAATTGAAAAAATTCTGATTTTTTTTTTGTATATAATCTACCATTAATTTTTTTTATTGATTTTACGATAGTATTCCATCATTAATTTAATATTTTCATGATTTTAGGTTTTAAGTTACATAATAGATATATTTCAATTCAATAGTATGTGTTCTTTTAGAATCAAATCTCTTAATCTTACCTATTTTATAGAAAGATGCTAGAGATTGAATTGATGGAAAGTTAGATGACTAAAAATTAAATTTAAAAAGTAAGAAATAACTCAAGGTTGGCTTTTAAGGTCTGAAAGAAAATGAAAATTACACACTGTGAATATGTTTATTGAAGCTGAATTCTTTGAGGCCGATATATTTCATTTTAAAAAAGGTAATGGTGCCAAAAGGAATCATGAGGCTAGCTCTTCAGAAGGTCAAATCGATCAGGAAACTTATGTCAAACCTAGAAGAAGCATAAGAGCTAAGAAAGCTACTTTCTTTGGACCTAATTTCATAACTTATATGATAAAAGGAGAGCCTCAAAATTTTCAAGAAGCCGTGTCATCTCCAGATACACCTTATTGGAGAGAAGCTATCAATAGTGAGATAGAATCCATTTTCAAAACAATACCTGGGTATTTGTTGATTTACCCCTCCTGGAAGTAAACCAATTGGAAGTAAATGGATTTTCAAAAGAAAGTAAAGGCTGATGGAACAATTGATAAATATAAAGCCCGTTTAGTAGCTAAATACTATCGTCTGAAAGAAAGACTATATTTCTTTGATACTTATTCTCCAGTGACGAGGATTACATCTATAAGGATGTTAATTGCTATAGCAGCTGTACGAAATTGGGAAATACCCAAATGGTTTGAAAACTGTATTTTTAAATGGAGACTTAGATGAAAAAATATATATGGAACAATCAGAAGGGTTTGTTGTAAAAAGACTTGAAAATTGTAAACTTGTCAAGTCTCTTTATGGGTTGAAACCAGCACCCAAACAATGGCATGAGAAGTTTGATTACACTATGTTATCTAATGGATTTAAGATTAATGAGTGTGACAAATGTGTATATTTTAAAACAATAGATAAAGATTTCATCATTGTTTGTTTATATGTGGATGACATGTTGATAATGAGCACAACTAGAAGTGTCATTGATTCCACTAAAAGGATGTTGAATTTCAACTCTGATATGAAAGACATTGGTCTTGCTGATGTTATCCTTAGAATGAAAATAACGAGAAATCCAAGTGGATATATACTTTCTCAATCTCATTACATAGACAAAGTATTCAGAACATTTGGTCATTTTGATGGTAAGCCAGTAGTTACTCTATTTGATCCAAATTGTAAGTTGAAGAAGAATAATGATAAAGGTGTATCTTCTCTAAATACTTTTGAGTTGTGGGTAGTTTAATGTACATAATGAATTATACAAGACCTGATATTGCCGATTATGTAGGAAGACTAGCAAGATACACACTAGCAATCCTGGTCATGATCATTGGAATGTGTTAGTCCGAGTTGTAAAGTACTTGAAGTACACTTTAAATTACCATGGATTGCATTATACGAAATATCGATCTATAATTGAATGATTTAGTGATGCTAACTGGATCTCTGATAGCATGAAGACTAAGTCAACCAGTGGTTATATATTTACAAGTGGAGCTACTGTGTCATGGAAATCTTCAAAATAGACGTGTATATCACGATCTACTATGGAATCAGAGTTTATAGCTCTTGACAAAGCTGGAGAAGAAACAGAACTCTTAGATACTTGCTCTTAAGATTGCCAGTGTGTCATACTGAGACCATCGTTGTAGTCTGCTAGAAACTTTTGCAGAGCGAATAATTATCTTCAGGTTAGCGCTATTGTAGCGTATTTATCAAGTTTGGTGTTCATCAAATTGTCAAAGTGTATATTGTTTGTAGCAAATTACGTTGTAGTCTGTTTGCTAGTATTACACAATTTATTTATACATCGTATATTTTTACCCAACACTCAATATAGTGTGAAAAATTTAAAGAACAAATAAATAAATAATTATAACTTGGTTTCGTCTCAAGTTTTGGAGTTCTTGATATATTATCACGTCAACTTTATTATACAATATATACCCTTTACAGATAAATAAATAAATAATTGTTGAACCACATCCAAAACAAACAAGCACAGTAAATGAATATATAATTTATTTCACTAATTCAATTAAAATATTTTTTGCTTGCTTGCAGTGCCCTTAAGGATTAGCCTTGACTTTAGGAATATTGGGTCCTGTAGGAATATTTGGTCCCACTTCTATGTTATCTTGTCCTCCATCATCCATGATAGGGTCTCCTCTGCAACGATTGATTCGATTACAATCTCTTTGATACTGGTTGGGTTTACAAAGTTGGGAATGTTTAGGACCACATTTTAAAGGATCGAATTTACCATCCTTCAAAGCACCAAAATCAATGAATCGTATTGCATTTGTAATCTCAATCATGCAAATACTAATGAACAGAATTCCAATAAAGTTGAGCCGGCTCCTTTCAGAGATCGTCATTATTGATAATAAAAGTTGATACTAAATGGGCTTATTAGAACTCAAAGTGTTCGATGGAAACTATGGTATTTATACTTACGTTAGCTTTTTAATATTAGTTTTTCCTATTTCGGTTTTGGGCATATTTTTATATTTAGAATAAAACCCAACAACAATTGGTTTTGAATTGTAGGGCTGACAATATCCCAACTTTGCACCATTCAATGCAAGTAAATTTGTATATCTCGTTTCAAACAATTACGACCCATGTATAACTAAAGTTGTACAACTAGATCCTATTTTACAGCGTAAAAATAAGCCAATTAAAATATAAATAGAATATTTACAGAATTCATAAATATTTGACAGCAGATTCTTCTACTTGAATGCTCAGACACTCTCCCTCAAGTTGATAAATATATGTTGATCATACCCAACTTTTTGAGTCAACTTTGAAAATATTTTCCAAATACAGCCTTTGTTAGAGCGTGTGCTAGTTGATCTTTTTATGTGACAAACAGAAGACTAATTGAACATTTGTTAATATGATCTTTGTTGAAGTTTCGATCAACTTCCATATGTTTCGTTCTATCATGTTGAATCGGATTATTTGCAATTGCTATGGCTGCTTTGTTATCGCATAATACCATCATAGGTTTTGATACACTTATACCAAGATCGTCTAAAATGCGTTTTATCCAAACCAACTCACAAATAGGTTGTGTCATTCAACGAAATAATGCCTCTACACTTAGATCTTGCTACCACCATCTGTTTCTTGATTCGCCATGTAACCAAGTTACATTCAACAAAGGTAAAATACCCCAATATAGACTTTTGATCGGTTTGACTTCCAACCCAATCCACATCCTTATACCCCTTGATTTCTAGATGGCTAACTTTTGAAAAAAAAAAAAATAATAATAATAATAATAATAATAATAATAATAATAATTGTCTTGTTGAAGACTTCAAGTATCGAAGGATCCGATAAACATCTTCCATATCTTCCATATGATTTTCACTTGATGCATGAATAAATTTACTTACAATACTTACTACATATGAAATGTCAGGACACATTTGCGATGAATATTAGTCTCCTAACTAATATTTCATACCTCTCATTGTTTGTTGGGGTTTGATTCTGTTTAATGACTAACTTGTGATTCATTTCAATATGATTTTAACAGGCTTACTGGGGGTGGAATTAAAAATAACAGAGGTAATTGGAGTAAATATTGAGAAACAAACACGTAATCAATTAGTTTGAGGTGCAGGTATCGCTCACTCTCTTCAAGGAGATTCAGTCCCTCTGTGGTGTGTATTTTTTTATCAACCACCGGTGCAGCAGGTATTCTCTGACCTGTCCACTTCAGCATACAATAACCAAACCGAAACATTGTGTAGCTTAAACCACTCTACAACTAGAGGTTGAGCTCAAAGCTCTACAACAAAGAACACTCATCTTCTTGTCCAATTGCTCTAAAAAGATCAAAATAGAGAAAGTAGAGAACTTGTGTGGGTTGTCTTGGTTGTGTTTTCAGAGTGTGGTTAGAGAGGTATTTATAGGAAATGTAGATGTAGTAACTTATAAAAAGTAATAAATAAATTTTTGTTAACCTCTCTTGTGTTTTCCACAATTTAGTAAAAAACTCTCCAAACTTAAATTGATCTCAAATTAAATAAAAAGAAACTCATGATTATTAATAAATAATAAAATGTTACAACATTCCCCCAACTCATTTTAATATTTAAAGTAATCAAAATCAATTGGCATAAAGAAAGACAATTATGGATCATAAAGGTGTGACTATGCATTGAACCTTTACTAGTGAAACAACAATCTCTACTCCATCGTTAGTATTTGTCTCTAACTTGAACTCTAATGCTAAAGGGGAAGTAATGAATTTTATCCACACATAATCATCCAGGTGTTAGACATGAGCTTTAATGGCTAGCACTTTAAGGCCTTGTGTGATGGGATGTGAATTCCGACTGGAAGCGGTTGAACATATTCTTGAATATTCTTTGAAAAAGAGAAATGTGTTCTCTCACCTTTGAAGAAACATTTCTTTGTATTGCAGCAACGACACCACTGATCTTCCTTGCTATATCTCCGTGAGAATCCGACTTGTGGAAACCGAAACAATGATTGAGAAAAGGGAGATAGATTTATGAGAGAGACCTTTCTTTTCTTTTCTGCACAGAAAAACAACTTCAGGAAGTGCAACACCCTTCTACACTTATAAGCAAGAATGATGTGGGGAGTTACCTTATGTCATTCAACTGCCCACACCCTTGTAATTATGCACAAGATTTTAATTAATAATTAAAATTAGTTATTTAAAAAAATAAATAATTTATTATTAATATAATTAATAATTTTAATTAATAATTATTAACCTAATTAATAATTAATTAATTAATTATAAATTTTAATTAAATAAATAACTAACAATTAATTATTTAACCTTAAATTAAATATCACATATTTTATTAAAACCTGCATCTCTCTAGTATAACATATCGTTTTAATAATGTACATCTTATACACATTAATTTTAACCTACAGTTTTAATAATAATTAATATGAATCCAATTCATATTATTTATTAGTTGAATCTTATTCAAATATTTCTCTCGTAATATATAGTATTAATTTTGAATCTTTATAAAAAATTATATATATTTACATATATAATGTATCAATATACATTGTATACATTTCCTTATATAATTTGAACATTAATTAATTATTTAATCGCTGTGAGGCTATCCCAGGTAAGGATGTCCAGGTATGTTCTTCTTTAGTTTTTAATCCTTCGTTACTGGGTTGTAACAAAGGGGTCGAACGGGGTTTTGCTTTATCGTCTTAGCTGGGTGGGATTGGTGTTGTCGAGTCAGCTGTTCCATTTCATTCCTCGTCCATGGTTAGGGGGATTGAGTCTTGTATTTCTTCTCTCCCTCTTTGTTCCAATAGCCTTCCAGAGGTTGATTGTACCTTAGTTGCCGTAGAGCCCCAGACTTGTCCTTTGCTGAGGCGTTACCGGCTCTAAATCCTTTGGTCGTTGACGTTAGTAGAGTGGGGGAAGGCCAGAATAATTTAGTTGCTAATCTCT
>NW_019104576.1:744108-757344 GCF_001995035.1 Momordica charantia
CATATTAGGGAATGTCTTAGGACTTTGAACTTGCTTAGACATAAGTCAAGTGAGAAGCGTAGTCGTTGGTTTCTAAAGTAAAATGCATATTATCCTTAGCATGTCCTTGATTCTTTGTTGGCTAACTTGAAGTAATTCGGGCTAGGTTTTATCATTATAAGTCCAAATCCCAAATCCAAAACCATTATTTGTGACCACTTCCCATTTTACAAGAATCACTCATTTCAACATTCACTATTCTTTAAAAC
Organism: Momordica charantia; assembly: GCF_001995035.1. The sequence continues at coordinate 744,357 of NW_019104576.1, forward strand.
TTTAGAGTTTGGAAATTATTTAGAAGTCCTTGAGGATCGATACTTGGATACTCCATCCATTTTATATTACTCTGACAGGTGTGCGCTTGCACCTATATAATTGTTACCACGCTTAGTGCGTGCGTTCAGCATAAACGCCCAGTCAGTTAGTATTTAGTTAAGAATGTCTTGATTCAGTGAAAGAGTAGTCGACTTCCCTTCGGTGGGGGCTACTCTGACTCACTGAAGTATCGTTGCAAAAGTAATAATGAATGGGTACATTATTTCTTGCTAAATTAAATTGGATGAAATAATTAAGAGTTATACAATTCACTAATAGTTTTGTTCACTTTTCAGCAATGTCTACTTGAATTATACAACTGATAGCTTCCGATAAACTTAACGGAGACAATTACGGAATATGGAAATCAAATTTAAACACAACACTAGTTATTGACGATCTAAGGTTCGTTTTAACGGAGGAGTGTCCTCCAGCCCCTGCCCCTAATGCAAAGAACAGTTCGGGATGCATATGATAGATGGGTTAAAGCTAATGAAAAAGCTCGTGTCTACATTTTAGCCAGTATATCAGATGTATTGTCTAAAAAGCACGAGAGATTAGCTACTGCAAGTGAGATCATGGACTCTCTACAAGCCTTGTTTGGACAAGCATCAAGAACTATCATGCATGATGCGATTAAGTATGTTTACAACTGCAGAATGAAGGAAGGATCTTCCGTAAGGGAGCATGTTTTGAACATGATGGTTCACTTCAATGTTGCATAAGTGAATGGCGCAGTCATGAACGAAATAAGTCAAGTTGGATTCATCATGCAATCCATTCCGAAGAGTTATTTTCAAATCAAAATGAATGCTACGATAAATAAGATTGAATACAACCTGACAACCCTTCTTAATGAACTCCAACTTTATGAATCTTTGTTGAAAAACAAAGGTTTGGAGGCTGACGCAAATGTTGCTACTACCTCAAAGAGGAAATTCCACAAGGGATCTTCCTCTGGGAGTAAATCTGAACCTTCTTATCAGAAGTAAGGAATTAAGAAGAAGAAGAAGGACAATGGGAAGGGGAAGGCTCCGGCTGCGGTAAAAGGCAAGGAAAAAATTGCAAAAGGAAAATGTTTCTATTGCAATGAAAATAGGCACTAGAAAAGAAATTGCCCCAAATACCTCGCCGAGAAAAGAGCTGAGAAGGAAAAGCAAGGTAAATTCGATTTACTAGTCATTGAAACACGTATAGTGGAAAATGATGAGTCTACCTGGATACTAGATTTAGGAGTCATTAATCATGTTTGTTCTTCTTTTCAGGAAACTAGTTCCTGGAGACAGCTTGGAGAAGGTGAGGTCACTCTTCGGGTTGGATCAGGGGAGCTCATCTCAGCAAAAGCAGTGGGAGGAATTAAGATGATTTGTGGAAATAGATATCTGTTTTTGGAAAATGTACTTTATGTACCTTCCTGTAAAAGGAACTTGATATCTATTTCATGTTTGCTAGAAAATTTGTACATCGTAAATTTCAAACTTAATGAAGCGTTCATTTTGAAAAGAGGCATACAAATATGTTCTGCATACCTAGAAAACAACTTATATAAGTTAAAACCAACCAAAGTTGAAGCTATCTATACTACTAAAATGTTTAAAACAGCTGAAACTCAAATTAAAAGGCAACGTGTTTCTAAAAGTACCTATCTTTGGCACTTAAGACTTGGACACATTAATCTCAATAGGACTGAGAGATTGGTTAAGAGCGGACTTCTAAGCAAGTTTGAAGATGATTCTTTGCCGCCATTTGAGTCATGTCTTGAGGGAAAAATGACAAAGAGATCTTTTACTGGAAAAGGTCATCGAGCCAAAGAACCTTTAGAACTCGTACATTCAGACCTTTGTGGACCAATGAATGTTAGAGCTCGAGGAGGGTATGAATATTTCATCAGCTTTATTGATGATTATTCTAGGTACGGTTACATTTACCTGATACATCACAAGTCTGAAGCCCTTGAAAAGTTCAAGGAGTTTAAGACCGAGGTTGGGAACCAATTAGGTAAAACAATTAAGACACTTCGATCAGATCGAGGTGGGGAGTATATGGATTTGAGATTTCAAGACTATATGATAGAACATGGAATTCAGTCACAACTCTCTGCACCAGGAACGCCACAGTAGAACGGTGTATCTGAACGAAGAAATAGAACATTGTTAGACATGGCTCGATCCATGATGAGTTTTGCTCAGTTGCCTAACTCGTTATAGGGGTTTGTAGTAGAGACTGCAGCTTACATTTTGAATAACGTTCCCTCTAAAAGTGTTTCAGAAACACCTTATGAGTTATGGACCGGACGTAAAGCTAGTTTACGTCATTTTTTAATCTGGGGTTGTTCAGCACACGTGTTGGTACAAAATCCTAATAAATTGGAACGCCGTTCAAAATTGTGTCTTTTTGTGGGATACCCTAAAGGAACGAGAGGTGGTATGTTTTATGATCCTCAAGATGAAAAGGTAGTTGTATCGACAAAAGCCACATTCCTAGAGGAAGACCACATACAAGATCATAAACCCCGCAGCAAACTAGTATTAGAAGAGATTTCAAAAGATGCTACAGATAAATCAACAAAAGTTGTTGATCAGGCTGGTCCATCAACAAGAGTTGATAATAGACCAAGCATATTTGGTCCGTCACATCCTTCTCAAGAGATGAGAGAGCCTCGACGTAGTGGCAGAGTTGTGAGACAGCCTGACCACTATATGGGTTTAATTGAAACCGAAGTCACCATGCCTGATGATGGCTTAGAGGATCCATTGACCTATAAAAGGGCAATGTATGATGTTGATCGAGATCAGTGGATCAAAGCAATGGACCACAAAATGGAGTCTATGTACTTCAATTCGGTCTGGGAGCTTGTAGACAAACCAGATGAGGTAAGACCTATTTGTTGCAAATGGATCTATAAGCGTAAAAGATACCATTTGGGAAAGGTACAAACCAATAAAGCCTGATTAGTAGCAAAAGGTTACACCCAGGTGGAGGGGATAGACTATGAAGAAACTTTTTCACCTGTTGCTATGATTAAATCTATTAGGATACTTTTATCCATTGCCACTTTTTATGATTATGAAATTTTACCTAACACACCCGTCATAGAGTTGGGCTTTACTTCATATCAATTTCGCAGTGGCCAAATAGAAAAAAAAACATATTAGAAACCAACCCAAGATTGCGCTAGGCGCAATCAGTTCGAAAATCAAATCATTTGACTAAGACATTCCACATAGAGGTCGATAAATAACTCAGTTCATAATTAATGGAAAAAAACACATAAAAGAAGTAATTTTCGTCGAATTTAAATGAAAAATAATAGTTTACAAGGCGTTCTAGCTTACCCCTCTTCTCTTTCGAGGGTGAAGGGAGTGTAAACTGACTTAAGAACTTGAAAAGAACATAATAGATGAAGAATGAAAGTACAAACTGGAATTAAATGAACTACAATATGTGAAAGAGTGAAAACACAAGAAACAAACAACTAAAATGTAATACTAAAGCTTATGAATGAATTCTCTAGCTAAGAACAGAAGAAAGGAAGATGAAAGCGAGATGAGAATGGATGCTTTGCTGCTGGGGGAGTGGCTTCCTTTTATAGGCCCTCAATATGGTCGAACTTCCCATCATTTTAGGTTGAGATGAGTTCACTTGGACTTCACACCTTCCTTAACTTGGACTCATGGTTTTGGGTTATTCAAACATGTTGGAAATGGCTTTCTTGCCCTTCATTAAGTGAAACACACGTTTTGAAGAAATTTTGACCAAAAAAGCGGCGGCGCTGTTTTCCTGCAAACAAAATTATGTTATTTTCTTCCAATTTTGACCACATTTTCTCACATTTTTTCTAAAAGACCATATATTGCAAATTATCCATAAATGTTAAATTCATGTTAAACTTTAAGAATATGTAAACCTCTTTAGCTAATAATGATAGGAAAAGGTTCATTTTTATGGTCAAAGCAACCTACCGACACACATTTCTGCAGTAAAAAGTCAACCCTAACAACTACCCATTAAAACTAACCAATTTTAGCAAAAATTAATATTACACCTGTTGGGACTCTCTACCTTCAAAAAGATTAAAGACTCGTGCGAGCGCACACGGTCACAAGTAATACTCAGAAGTAATCCAAAGTCGAATCCTCAGGGACTTGTTGCTGTTCAAAATCAAATAATGTCGTGAAATGGTTCAAATATGCAATTGTGTTTTAGGAAGAACAATGTCATGAGATGTTGTCGTTTTGGGTTTTAACTAACAAGCAATTTAATAAAACCCAACCTTTTTACTTCGTACCTTAGTCTTGATGCAAAAAACATGGAAAGCACATTATGTTGGGGAAATTGCGCCTGGCGCAATTTCTGACTTTTTTTAGGATTTGAATTATATTCTTTCACGACTGCTTTTGGTTGCTGTAGAGGCTAGGGTAACCTACAATCATATGCCTATGTGTGATTACAATCCTAGAGAATATCTACCAACTCACTGCATTATAGGTCAGAAGGCCTATGTCTAGGACCATGTTTTATGCACTTATGCCTAAGTCACATCCCATATTGGTTTCCTATTATTTAAGATAACTCACCTTTCCCAAGGTTGGACTTTGGTGTATAAATAAAGTTTCCACCGGCCGAACAGAAGAAAGATGTAAAGAGAACTTTTTAGAAACCAACCCAAAAAAAGTGCCAGACGTAATCTGGCAAAAATCCCGAGAGTGTTGAAAATCAAATCATTTTTACAAAGGCGTTCCACAAAAAGGTTGATAACTAATTTATAACATAATTAAAGGAAAGTAAATGCACGAAAACATAACGAAACTATTTTTCATTGAATTTAAATGAATAAATAAACCGTACAATGAGTTCTAGCTTGACCCTCCTCTCTTTCCAGCGTGAGGCGAGTTGAAACTCGCTAAAGAACTTTAAAAGAATAGAATGAACAAAGAATGGAAGTAAGAACTTCAATTAAAAGCAATACAAAAGGTAAAAGCATGAAAAACAAAGAAATTAACAACTATAACATAGAAATAAACTCTAAAAACGTGTCCTACAACTAAAAGAATATGAAATGAAGCTTGGAAGGGATGGATTTCTGCTGGAGGGATGACTTCCTTTTATAGCACCATAGGTTGGTTGAAACTCCTCTCAATTTTACGTGGAAATGGGTTGAGATTCACTTAACCACCTCACTTTGACTTGGACTCACAGTTTTGAGCATGTGGGAAGTGTCCTCCTTGCCATTCATTAATCAAAACGTTCGTTTGGCCATTCTGTTATCCAAAAATGCGTCGAGCGCAATTCTGCAAAAACATATTTCTATTATTTTCTTCCAACTTTTACCACATTTTTCTCATATTTTTCCTAAAGTACGATAGTTTGACTTTTATGCAAAAATAATCCATGCATGTTCTACTTGAAGAAAATGTGGTCATTTTTGACAAATAATGATGGGAAAGGGGTAAAAAACGTGGTCAAACAAGGCTACCGACACATGTTTCTATAGTAAAAAGTCAACCAACACACCCCCAAACTTAGCCAGTTGCTTGTCCTCAAGCAAAAACAACAACAACAAATTGAAAACAATGAACATGCTAGAAAGATAAATGAGCAACAATTCAAAGTTTCTAAGTAAATGAATCATGTAAGCTCAGGAAAGGCTGGACAAGCTAAACGTCCTAACTTTACTTTCAAGCCAACGAACCATAAACCATCATTTGTTTTGACAAAAAATATGATTCTAAATCGTCTTCTTTTCTAAAACACAAAACTCTTTTACAGAACCAAGGAATATGCACACTTCCGTTTTGATTCAAAAAGTTTTACATCCAAAAAGGCACATTGACCAGCTACTAGCCCCTGAGGTTTTCAACACATTAACATCGGTTTCGAACCACACTCACTCATAGAAACTTGTTAGGTAGCAACGCGGCATAAAATGATGTCGACAATGGTTTTCACGAAGTCACCTTAATATGTAGGCTACTACCCTCCAAGATGCTAACGCCACCCATTTAAAGAAAATGAATGTATATAGTGGGACTCGTGAAAAAGTAAGTGCGGCTTCTTTCTTCTCGTGTTTCTTACCACTATTTTCTTACTCGCACTTTTATTTTTTCTTTTTCCCACTCTTATTTTATCTCAAGACTCGTTTTTTTATTTGCTTTTCTTCTTTTGTACTCTTTTTCATACTGTTTCTTTCAAAAAAAAATTTCTTGCATATGACTCTTTTTTACTCTTTTTTCAAAACATAAAATGCATTTTCTTTCTAAACAAATGACATAAATTGTCTCCCCCCCAAACTTAAGGGAAATAGTGTCCTCACTGGGGAAATAAATTTTGAGAGATGCAAAATTTTGGCACAAAAAGAACAAGGACTTCGGAAACAATGAAAAAGTTAAGGTTTTAAAATAAAAAGAAGCAGAACATAGTTTTATAACCAAAAAAAAAAGAATGGAAATTGACTTATGGCTTGATCAAAAAACTAGGAAATATAACATATTCATGCCATTAAGAATCCTCATCGACATGATACAAAAACAAGGAACAAATGAAAGTAATTCATTAAAAAGATGAACATGTGGATAGTTTAGAAAATATGCATTGAAGAAGCTAGAGACAAGCTAGTAGCTAGAACAAGGAAGCATGTAAGCTTCAACTTTAAATATATGCAAAAACACAACATATATACCTTCCTAACAGCACAAGATCCTAACAACTAACCTAAAACTAAAACTAAACAACCTATCATGCAAACTAAAAGAAAAAAAAAAAACAACCTACACAACTTAATATGCAAACTAATCTAAACAACCTAAACTAAACAACCTAACATACAAAATCAAAATCCAAATATCAAAACAAAGAGAGGGAGATACTTTGCCTATATATTGAATATATATTGTATATATATACATTGTATATCAGAGGACCATCTGTGAGGCAAAACACGGTTGACCCTTCTACTAAGGCGCCCGTCGAGGAGCCTGTATTCTGGATTACTGAGATCATTGAACCCAGCTCAAGCGAGGTTGTCTCTTCGGATCCTCCTGCCAACGATCAGGTAGCGACGCTTGCCTTGGGTTCTGTAACCAATTTGGGAGAAGGAGAGGATGCAACTGTAGATGGCGTTCATGCTAGGGCTGCTATTCTTGAATGTCATGTCATGGAAAACCCTCAGTCCAACACGTCTTATCCACAACTGAAGGAGGACACGATGGATACCTACTTTGCCCTTCTAGGGTCTTCTCCTATAAACCTTTACCAGAGCATGGGGGATATTCGGTTATATACTCCGTTTTTCCAAGATTTCATCTTCGTTAACTCAACAAACAAGGAAGAACGCACATTTTCAGTGGTCAAAAGATTATGAGAAAATCTTTCAGGAGTTGAATAAGAGACTTGTTACTACTCCCGTTTTAATTGTTCCCAGTGGGGACTCAGGTTTTGTGGTGTATAATGATTAGTTAAGAAATGGTCTAGGTTGTGTACTTATGCAAAATGGTAAGCTTATTGTCTACGCTTCACAACAACTCAATAACCATGAATACAATTACCCCACTCATGACTTAGAATTACCCCAATCATGACTTAGAATATTTATTCACTCAAAAGGAACTAAATATGCATCAACGACGTTGGTTGTAGTTAGTGAAAGATTATGATTACACTATTAGCTACCACCCTAGTATGGCTAAAGTGGTGGTAGATGCCTTAAGTAGATGACTCAAGTACAATTTCTTGAATAACATAAAAGCACATGCTTAAGAGTGCAATCATAATCTTTTACTCAGTTTTCAAGGTTTTCTAACAGTTTTCAGATCTTATTTTTCTATAAAAATCTTTAAATTGTTAGTTGTTTTTGTGGAAAATTCTTGAAAGCTTTATTTTATAAAACATAAAATTTTCCAAATTTAAAATCCCCAAATTTTCAATTATTTAGAAGGTTTTGTAAATTTAGCTCATATTGATAAGTATGGATTCTTGGACTTTTAAAGTTTTTATTTTTGAATTTTGACGCTTCTCAATCCAGTTTTTCAGATCTAGTTTTGTAGCACTAAATTCATATTTTCCTTAAATGCTGACTTTAGGGAGTAGATGGGTGTTCTCTTAAATGCTGACTTCGGGACTTAAACAAGGGGCCCGACCCTCTCACTGACCTGAGATGGACTTCCGGTTATTGGTAGGAACATAATCGGGTTGTTCATATAGGAGCAGTGGTATTTAAGGAGTAAGATGTAACTTAGTGGTAAAATGGTAATTTGACCCAGCTTCAGTTACGAGCACTCGTGAAGGATTGGCTTATCATTAATGGTCATATATCCATGGACACGAAAACATTCTGCAGTGAAAATAGTGCAACTGCGGGTCTTTAGTGGAGATACCCGTAGTTAACGAATGTTGATTAACTCGGTCAATAAGTTTGACCGATTAATCTCTATCATTGGAGCTTTTGATCTGTAGGTCCATTAGGTCCCCTTGCTTGCTCATAACGGGTAAAACGAGGATGAAGTTTTTGGAAAAATTTGAAATGTTCAAATTGCTCAAGGGATTATATGTATAGTGATACACTATAATATATAGTTAATTCTAATTGAAACTATATATTATGAGAGAAATTATTTGAAAGAGATTCAAATAAAATTAATATGAATATGATTCATATTAAAACTATAGGTTAAAAATAATGTACATATGATGTACATTACAACTATAGGTTATACGAGAAAAATGCTATAAAATATGATTCTATTTTTTTAATAAATAATTAAGTGTTAATTATTTGTTTGATTTATATATATATTAATTGTTAATTAGATTAATAATTAATAATTATTTATTAATTAATATGATTAATTAATTAATTAATTAATTAAATATATATTATTATATATGATTATATATATATATTAATTATTATTATCTATTAATAATATTAATTAGTAGGGAGTGTCACAGTTTTTGGTTTTGTTTATTGTAGAACAGTTCTGCAAAAACAGAACAACTAAGCCCAAAGAACTCCCAGCATCTCTCTCAAACATTACTCTCTCAATTCTCCCTMACGTTCCAAACCGACGCTCCCACAAGCGAGATAGTCGCACCCTGAGGATAGTAAGGAAGATCGTTCGGTGGTGTTAAGAGGATTCATTGAAAAAGAGTTTTTCATAGGTAAAAGGAAATGTTTTTTCACCCTGTATTTTACTTTTGAACATTGGGTTTTGTTTCTCAAAATTGATGAACGAAGATCACCGCTTCCGCTGCGGTATTCACATCCTATCAACAACTTCGGTAGATCGCTTAGCCTCATTCATCTTCGGCACAAGAGCGCTCGATCAGTGAGCTATTACGCACTCTTTCAAGGGTGGCTGCTTCTAGGCAAACCTCCTGGCTGTCATTGCACCTCTATATCCTTTATCACTGAGCGGTCATTTAAGAGCCTTAGCTAGTGATCCGGGTTGTTTCCCTCTCGACGATGAAGTTTATCCCTCATCGTCTCACTAGCCGACCTGGACCCCTGTTATTTTGAGATCATATCTAGTATTCTACTTGTAACAAATGGAAAAACACAGGAAATATTATTTGAGATCGAGAGAGAGAATGATAAGATGTACAGGAAAAATCAACAACCCAAAATAGAGTACAATACCTGTGTTTTTAATGAAATTAGGGCAACTCCACCCACTACTTTCCACGAAAAATGCTGGGAAGTAGTGAGTTGTGTTAATTAGGTTAATTAATTAAGTATATTTTATTAATTAAGTTAAAACCATTTTAATTTAATAAATAATATTTAATTAAATAAACGATTAAATTAAATCTTTTTTAATTTAATTAATTAAATAATTCAATCAATTAATATTTGAATCATATTCAAATATTCATTTCCCTCGTAACCTATAGTTTTTAATATGAATCTAATTCACATTAAACTTTAATCTATGGTATTTAATATGAATCCAATCCACATCAAACTTTAACCTCTTGTTTTAATATGAATCCTATTTATATTAATCTCTCTCATAATATATAGTTTTATAATGTATCATCCTACATTATATTAAATTGTGTCATACATAATTAAGTAAAATTCCCTTTAATTAAATTTGTACAATTCAAATGTCTTCCAAGGTTTAATGTTCTTAATTACCCTTTATGAGCTAGCAAGTGGACCTAATGGACCTATAGATCAGAAGCTCCAACGTTACGAGATTAATTGGTTAAACTCATTAACCACCTTAATCAACATACGTTAACTACAGGTTACTCCACTAAAATCCCGCAACTGAACTCTTCTCACTATAGAATATTTCTGTGTGCATGGATATTGACCATTAATAGCAAAGTCAATCCTTCACGAGCGTTCGTAACAACGGAAGGGTCAAATTACCGTTATACGCCTATGTTACATCTGACTCCTTAAATACCACTGCTCCTCTGATGAAAAACCCGATTATGGTCCGACCAATAACCGGAAGTCCTTATCGTGCCAGTTACAGGGTGGGGCCTCTTGTTCAAATCTCGGAGTCAGCATTTAATAGAACACTTATCTACTCCTCTAAGGTCGGGGAAAAGCGAATTCCATCCTATGAAGTTATATTCTAAGCTCCCCACTCGGTCTCGTCCTCAAATGGTAGGACACTTTTTACTCTTTTGCAACTTTTGTCTCTTATTTTTTTTCTTTTTTTCTTTCTATTTTTTTAAGCTAAGTGCTTTTCAACACTTTCTTTCTTTCCAACTGACTATTTTTCAAAATAAAATAGCATGATTTTTGAAATATAAATAACACTTTATCTTTATGAAATAATGACTGACACAACGACTGTCCCCCCCAAACTTAAGAGAGACAGTGTCCTCACTGGGAAAAGACTTTTGCATATGATGAAAAAGGCTGAACAGTAAAAAGGACAAGGACTTCCTATATAGGGGCAAAGAAAAAGCTTAAAGTTTGTAAAGATTAAAAAGACATAAAAGAAAATGAGTTTAGCACATAAACGAAGGAAATAGCTCAAAGCTTAGTCAGGCATAGAACAGAAAACTCGGCAATCTTTTAGAATCATCATTGACATGAAATCACATGCACAGCACAGATGCTTCACAGTAGGCATGTGAAAAGCTAAACTAAGGCTAAGTGAAGGCATACTTTAAGTGATAAGAAGATAAACGATACTATTTTATTCATGCTTCACTTAACTCGAAACATAATCAATACAAAAAAAACATGCGTAGTAATGCTAGAATATGCAAACTACGTCATTAACAAAAAGAGTAATACACAAAAAAATAGCAAAGAAAGAACCTCCCTTTCATGAAGTTGGAGGTTGTGGACTAGGATCAGTGTCGGTATTGGAAGATGGATGACTAAGGATAGCAGCTAGCGCTGGAGGCCATGAAGGTAAAACCGCAAAATCCAATGAAGCCCTCAAGTTATAGATATGTTGCACGACTTCTCAAACTTGATCTCGCAGATGTTGGTTCTCCTCTCGAAGACGACGGATCTCCGATGTAGGAGACGTCCCAGTACCTTCCCTTCTTTGTAGCGCATGGGCGATAATTCTCCGAATATTCTTCTGTTCCACAATTAGGGCATCTCTCTTAATTTGATCCTCAGGGAGCTATACACCTTGTCGCAAGCATAAAGAAGTGACCAAGCATGGGTGATAAAGCTTACCACGTGTCCGGTGGGTACACTCATGGATACTTGTATTGGTCAATTCTCCATAATTCACATCTATGCCCTTTAGCATGGCATAAACCAGCAGGGCCCTATCCTGAGTGACATGCTCATCATGCTCCGTTGGCAAAATTCTGTTTTTGACTGTGTATAACCATCCTGCAGCAGCTAGGGAAACATCCTCGGGTTTTAGTCGTACCTTGCCATGAGTAGTCAAATCCCAAGTGGCAGAGGGCTTCCCAACACATTCTAGAGCCTCATCAAGCTATTCTAGAGTCGAAGTCACTAACATCTTATTGCCCACAGCATCTCTGATATTCTTAATGTTGAAGGTGTAGTTGATCTGAGTGGCATCAAACCTTATTTCCTTCCCACGCACTATGGCTATATGTGACTGAGGATGGACAGCAGCATAGAACTCTCTGACTAACTCCAAAGCCTCACATTGTATGGGCTGAATGAGTGGTCTTCATTCTTTATCTATAGCGGTCTCCCTCCAATCATCAGGCACATCTCCTAGAGTGAGGTCGAATCCCAATTCTGTCATAATCTTATGGGATTTCATTAATGAAGTTCGAGTGGCTAAATTTGCCGCGTTCCATTTCGTCTCGACCTCCTCTCTCTCAGACAAGTCCAGTTCGATTGTATCAACTGGCCCATGTGCCACTACCTTCTTCTTAGCTTCAGCTGCTTGAGCTTTCGCAGCTCTCGTTTTAGGTTCATTCATGGGCACTGTCGGCCTCTTAGCCTGAACTGCACGACGTTTTGAACTCTTTTTCTCCCGCCTCTTGTATTGGAACATTTCCCTTATCGTCTACGTGTCCTCAGGATCTTCTTCGCTGGTAGGTTCTTGAGTACTATTCTCCTCAACCTTGGATCTACCTGTATCACACCCAAGCGGGTTAACTGCATTAGAAGGAATAGTGTGAGCATCCCTTACCCCTGGTAGAGTGGCCATCGGTGTGACATACTCATCCGTTGCCAACGGAGTAGATCCAGTTGCCCCAGTAGGCAACTCTTGGTGACTACAAAATGCTTCTTCTGTAGGTGTATCCAATGGAGAAGGTTCCTGAGTATCTGTTCTCACCACTATGTTCTCGGTATCCTCTGTTTCGGGCATATTTGAACAATTGCCTCGTGAAACCAGTAGAAAATCATCATTACCATCTCCCGGTGTAATAATCAATGGATATGAATAAAACTGCTCCTCATCCCTATTCTCCATAGATGAATCCTTAGGCGTCAGACGCCTACTACTCCCATCTTCCTCAATTTCTGGGTCCGTCATC
>NW_019104576.1:766459-777867 GCF_001995035.1 Momordica charantia
TATCACTTCCCGCGGTGTGGCAGTGTCCTGACGGATTTCCACCACTTTGACCTTGGCAATAAGGTCGACCACGACACGGCTTGGCGCTTGAAGGGATTGGATCCCGCAGTGGAAACACGCGAATGCGTGTGGTTCGATATTGTTTTCGAATTACAATAAAGAAAAGACATAAGCATTAGTAATAGGAAGTTAGTGATACATACCTTTGAAGACACCTCTTCAATGTAGACACCAATGCAACCACAATGTCTTGCTCGCAATTCTTTGAATATTAAGAACTCGGTTTGTGGGAACCATCTTAAAACTGAGTAAGAGATCGAGGGATTGAGAGAGAGGTTGTTTGCTAGAGTTTCAGAAACTCATACAATTGATGATTGGGGCAACCACGGAAGAGGAGAACCTCCCTTTCATAAGGGACGAAGAGTGAAGGGGAAGTCACAACTTCCCAACTCACCATTTCCCTAAGGTGGGAAGTGGGAAAACCTCCCCCAATTTTCTTTTTTTATTATTATTTTATTTAATTAAATCAGTATTAATTAAATCCAATTTAATTTATTACAAAATAATTAATAATTTGATTAAATTAAAGCTAATTTAATTTAACCAAATTAACATATACATTAATTTAATTAAATCATATTTAATTAAATTAAACTTAAATTAATCAACCATATGATAATCAAATTCTAATATCCTTCTCTCTCATAACTTTGAACCCAATTCAAAATTAACTTTATATTATAATGTATCAACATACATTATATTGATTGCATCTCATACAATAAATCTTAATTCCTTTTAATGAAATTGAACAATTCAAATTATTTTCAAGACTAAATGTTCTAACTATCCTTTACGAGTTAGCTAGGGGACCTAATGGACCTACAGATCAGAAGCTCCAACGATATAAGGTTAATTAACTAAACTCATTAACCAAATTAATCAACATTCGTTAATTGTCAGTCACTCCACTAAAGACCCATAACTGCACTATTCTCACTATTATAATATTTTGCGTCCATGGATTTTGACCATTACGGTAAGTCAATCATTTATGAGTGTTCGTAACCACAGCTGGGTCAAATTACCGTTTTACCCCTGTGTTACATCTTATGCCTTAAATACCGCTGATTCTTTAATAAACAATCGATTATGGTCCAACCAATAATCGGAAGTCCCTTTCGGGCCACTGAGAGGGTGGGGCCCTTTGTTCAAGTCCCAGAGTCAACACTTAAGAGAACACTCATCTACTTACCCTAAAGCTGGGAAGGAGTGAATTCCATCTCGTGTAGTTATGTTCCCAGCTCCCTACTCAATACACTTATATTAATTAATCATGAAAATAAATTGTAACACCCCCAAATTTCAAACAACTCATGGAGGGCACGTTATGACAAAGTCCCTATTCAATCAATACCATCAACAGAGAATAACTACATTGTGTCCAACAACATTAATCAAAGCAACTCAACCAACATTTTTACCACTATAACCTATCCACTAAGATAAACTTTAATACTCGAATGGCAATGGAACAAAAGCTACTCATTTAATTAATGTCAATCTCAAAAGTTCAAATTCTCATAACTCGAACAAATAATGAAAACTAGAGTTCTCAAAATTGTAAACCGACAACTTTAAAGATTACGTAGGAAACTAAACAAACTAATCCATTATCCAAGCAACAACTCACAATAGAAAGTAACACTCCAACTATCCTATCCAAAAAGAAAAAAAAAATATAACACATCACTAAATATGGTCTCTCTGGTCAAGTCTCCCCCTCGCTATCACCGTTCCCGTGAGTGACCTCGTTACCTGAAAAATCTGGAGGGAAAAAGAAAGGGTGAGTACAACCACGATACCTAGTAAGCAGTCTATACTTGAAGGTCACGCACAAACAATATGCTTCACGAAAAGTTCAAACGACATGTTTATGAATTCACCATGCTTTACATAATAAGAAAATAAAGACATCTCTAAACATGCAACCTACATGCATAATCCATTATCACATTTCAACTCACTATTTCTCTTTCCTGTTTCTCCATGACTTTCTC
This sequence comes from Momordica charantia, assembly GCF_001995035.1. Next base: position 768,520 of record NW_019104576.1, read on the forward strand.
CTTTGAGTCGTACCGACCCCTGACCACGCATAGCCAAGGCTTCAAGATTCTTTAAAGTCACTAGTTCCATTTTATGTACCTCCAAGACTTACTCTTTCGAGTCGTATCGACCCCTAACCCCGCATAGCCAATGCATCGACAGTTCTCTACAGCGCTTAGCGTTCAACTCTTGACCACGCATAGGCAAGGCGTCGAACTGTTGCATCAACCCCTAACCACACATAGTTAAGGCATCGATGGCTTTGCAAGCCATTGGCCCTTGTCCTTCTATCTCAAGGCTCCAATGCCTACCTTCCACTAAGACTCATTGCATCAACCCCTAACCACGCATAGTTAAGGCCTCGACACTCATATTTATCCAAAATTGGCGTATCGATCCCTGACCTTTGTACCCGGAGCCTCAACACCCAACTAGTGATGTATCAACCTCCTGGCCCTGATACTCACCCATTCACTTCATTACAGAACCAATCTCTCACCAGAGTCCTACTACATGTTTTCCAGGCCATGACCCATGAATCTCACAACTCATAATAAAACCACCATGCTTTCAGAACCAAAAACAATAAGCTAATAATGAAACGACATGTCCAACATGCATGCACAACACAACAGATTTGTCCCACATTATTTCAGTATGCTTTTATGAACACAACCATACAACGATGAAACCATTCATAATCCATAATGCTTTCATAAATACCACTAAGCATAAAATCCAACAACGCAAAGTAAATCATTTATAAACAACCAGAATCAACATGATTTCATTCAAACTGTCGGATACGTGGATTCCTATGCTGGCCGCAAGCTGTAATTGGAGAATAGCGTGAGCGTCGCGCCGAAACGTCGTGCCACTTCTTTGCCGATGGGTCTTAGGTGCCAGCGCTATAGGTTTCGTCGGAGGGATCCACTACATGTGCTGCAAGGAAAATGCTTGGCTCGTGTTTCACTACAGTGAAAGCGCCGCCGTAGGTGTCTTAACACGAAACCAATCTGCTAAACTTGAACTGGATGTCGAGCTCGACTGAGGAGAAACGGCTTGCGGGAGATCAACGAATCTAATGTCGACGCTACTGCCGCTAGAAGAGTTGCACCGTGGATGAGGGTTCGTTCGCGTTCCGCTGCTGCTCTGTTAAGCTGCCGTCGTTGCCATTCGCTACTTCGCTGGAGATGGGGATGGTTGGGCGGCGAGGATGGAAACCACAAGGTAGGGGGGGCTACAAGAAGAGGAAGAAGAAGATAGTACCTTAGGGTTTTGATTTGTTTTCTTTAATTTCCCTTAAAAAAAAATAAACCAACATTCCCAATTTTAATATAAAGCCCATGGGTTAGTAGAAACTAAAATCGTATTTTCAACCAAATCTAATGACCTAAAATCCAAAACAACGAAATGTTAATGGCTTTAAAAGAGGGGAAAATCTGAATATTTTTTTCATAAAGGAAAACCCATTTTAAAAAGGATGGGAAAAATATTTTAGAGATTAACTAAATTTTAAAACCCAACAATAAAATTCAAAAGGGAGAAAAATCAAATTTCCAAAGCTTTGAATTATGATTCAAATAAATTTCTTTCCAAAATTCAAAAACTTAATTTGTCTTAATCCAACGAAACTAAACTTAAATTCTAATTTACCCAAAATTAGAGCGTTGAAAATTAGGAACCCAATAACTAAATTATCATCTTTGGGGGAAATCCAAAGGCACAATTTAAATCCTAAAATAAACTAGCAAGAGAACACGGGGCGTTATATAAATCATGCTATCATACATTATAACTATTATATGCATATGATAAATGAACATGCTTAACCTATGGCGGGATTTTAAACCATATGGCATACTTTATGCAACATATACAACTAATTAATTATACATTCAAAATGCGTAATAATTAAATAGCAAAATAGACCAGCTTTGGCTTTCTATAAGAAATAAAACAAACAAACAAAATTTTTTTTTTATAAAACCATGCGCCTAGGCGCTTGGACCCTGCGTCACGGCACCGCGGGATAGCGCCTAGGCACTGCTCCTACTTCTGCAAGCCCGAGCTATCAGATTTCTGCAGCTCTGCCAGCGCCTAGCGCATAGGCGTCACCCCGAGCGCCGAGGTGTTATCCACCCAGTTTCTCTAGTTTTTCTTCACTTCTCGGGTACACTTTCACAGCAACTCCTTGCCACGAACGACACGAACTTACAGACTCGATTTAAAAAATTAAAGGCCCAAAACAACGGGCTTTTACATTGATCAAATCAACGGAAAAACTGTAAATCTAATGCCAAAAACTGAAACCATCTATTTCCAAACCACATACATCAAATATATAGAAACACCCACCATTCTTTTCCTTGTTATTCAAAGCAAGATTGAAAGCAAAATCTAGCTCTGATACCAATTGAAGGGATCAAATCCCACAGCAGAAGCGCGCGAACGAGTGTGGTTCGATCTTGTCTTAGAATTACAACAAAGAAAAGACATAAGCATTAGTAATAGTAAGTTAGCGATACATACCTTTGAAGACACATCTTCAATGTAGACACCAACGCCACCACAAAGTCTTCCTCGCTATCTTCTGGATATTAAGACCTCGGTTTGTGGGAACAATTTTAAAACTGAGAAAATGATCGAGAGATTGAGAGAGAGGTTGTTTGCTATAGTTTCTGAAACTCATACAATTGATGATAGAGGCAACCACGTAAGGGGAGAACCTTCCTTTTATAAGGGAGGAAGAATGAGGGGGAAGTCACCACTTCCCCACTCACTATTTCTCCACTCTCCTTTTTTTATTATTTAATTTAATTAAAACCATTTTAATTAAATTAATAATTAATTAAATCCAATTTAATTAATTACAAAATAATTATTAATTTGATTAAATTAAATCAAATTTAATTTAACCAAATTAACATATCATATTAATTTAATTAAATATTGTTTAACTAAACTAAACTTAAATTAATCAACCATATTCTAATCGAATTCTAATATCCTTATCTCTCATAATTTTGAACCCAATTCAAGATTAACTTTATATTATAATGTATCAACATACATTATATTAATTTCATCTTATACAATTAATCTTAATTCCCTTCAATGAAATTGAACAATTCAAATTCTTTTAAAGACTAAATGTTCTAACTATCCTTTACGAGCTATCAAGGGGACCTAATGGACCTACAGATCAGAAGCTATAACGATACGAGATTTATTGATTAAACTCATTCACCAAATCAATCAACATTCGTTAACTGTCAGTCACTCTACTAAAGACCCACAACTGCACTCTTCTCACTGTAGAATATTTTGCGTCCACGGATTTTGACCATTAACAGTAAGTCGATCCTTCACGAATGTTTATAACCACAGCTGGGTCAAATTACCATTTTACTCCTGTGTTACATCGTATGCCTTAAGTACCGGTGATCCTCTAATGAACGACTCGATTATGGTCTAACCAATAATCGGAAGTCCCTATCGAGGCAGTGAGAGGGTGGGGCTCCTTGTTCAAGTCCTGGAGTCAGCACTTAAGAGAACGCTCATCTACTTACCCTAAAGTCGGGAAGGAGTGAATTCCATCTTGTGTAGTTACGTTCCCATCCTCCCACTTCGCCTCAACCCCAAAATGGTAGGCATATTGAGTCAGCGACTGGGGGCATTCACTAAGGATTGAGATTGAGTTACCTGGACATCCTATTGAAATATTAATTTATTAGGTAACTGTGTTACAGCTAAAGATTAATTATGTCGTGGTTCGATCTTATACAAACTCATTGTATAGGATACCTCCACTCGCATGTCTCCACACAAACGACCTAGATCAAGTCATTTGTTAATATTACAAAGTGGGCCGTATCCATGGTGTTACCAGGATAAGGTACCCAACCTTATCCATATACTATAGACCGTTTAGGTTACTACTGAAACATTATCCACCTATATATCAAATATATACTATATTTATATACACTGTATATCCAATATATATGATGTATATTAAATATATACTATATATTACTGTTCCAATTACATAACCCCGGATGTTAGTTTATTGGATTTGGGTAAATGCAATTTTATAAATACCAACTTGATTGAATAAATATTTGTTTTATGTTTACAAACCACAAGTTTAACGCATAAAACCCAACAGCACCTCATTTGAAGCAGAAGCTAGTCCTTAGCGAAGACGTTTGCGCCTAACATCTTGAGAGAATCCATATACGATTGTTGCACAATTCAAAGCGAAGTGAGTCAAATAGTAAAGATTTAAAATATTTAAATAAAGGTCCGAGTGCGACTTACCGAGTTCCGAGTTCGGTCTATGAGCTTCGTGAGGACGAGCAAGCGACTGTAATGTAATAGTTCTAAGGCGATGATGAGCTTATTGGTTAAGACAGTGTCGACCTTCCTGCCACTCTTAAACTTGTGCTTGTAGAATTAAAAATGTCGAATGTCGATTGGGAGAGCTGAGGGACAGGTCTGATGGTGACTGTCAAAGCAAAAAGACAGGGGGTTAGAGTACGAAGAGGAACAATAAAAAGTGAACAATGATTGTACTTCTTACCTAAATTCCCAACCCTATAGAGGACGGTGTGGAAAGACTGGTAGGACTCGTCCTTGGCCAACCATGCTCCGGAGGTTTAAAACCAATATTCAACCCATTTCTTTATGGAGGTCAGATCTTTTAGGATGCTTCCCGTGTCTTTGCTAGCACCCAGGTAGTATCGCCCAGGCTTCCTGAATATTCGCTTAACCTCGAAGCAAGCTAAGAGGTGGTCGGTCTTAAGGACGTCTAACCCATCCACCTCACGGCACCTTACCCAAAATAACACGGCTAAGCTAAAAACGACATTCCATCCATTGGGGGACACCTGAGCAGGAGCTAGCTTAGTTCGAGCTCGGAACTCTTGCACGAGAGGATGAACTGGTAAGCAAAAGTCGTACTTGAACACTTTAAATACAATGTTACACACCCATCTGGGGGCTTATTTGCATGCTCCCCTTCCTTGGAAGCCTAAGAACAATGTTCCGGAATACTATACCTCTTACAGAGATAGTCGAGATAGTTCCCAAGCATCTGAGAAGGGAATTCCAAGCTCTGACTTGAGGTGGAGGTGTCACTGTCATCCCCATCGTCCTCGGAGAACCTAAAGTTGTCTATTTCCTCTTCTAACTCGGAATCTAACCTACTAGCAAATTCCTCTACAGAGTCAGACTTCTTAGGTTAATGACTCCGACTCCGACCTACACTACCGGACAAAGACAAACTAGACAAACTAGAAAAGTTGGAAGAACTGGACATATCTTGAAAGGCAAAAGTAGAGAGCAAAAGCAGAGGTGTGAGACTAACCTAGGGTCAGTTCCGAACTACTCAGGTCGGACTCAAAGATTACAAAGAGCGTAAAAACCGGATATGATCCATGAGACTATTTATAGTATCCCAAAAATCAATCTCAATCGAACACGTGTCCTAAAAGGGACGATCCGGATCAAAAGAAGTTCAATCGACAGGGATACTCGAGTACGAGCTGGGTAACAGTTCCATTTTCGAGGTTTCCAAAACGGTAACATCTAGCATTTTGAGTCGAAAGTTAAAACGTGAATTGGTTCTCTATAAAACAACTTATCTGCCAGATCGAGCTCGAACCTGGTAGAGAGGGGCCAACGTTTGGGGATGGAAACCAGATTGCCACGTGGAGGACAATGATTTGTTGGAAGGCATGCCCCCACATATATCTTTGTGCAGGTCCATCTCGAAACCTGCCAGGATGGATAGATTACTCGCCATTTCTCCTATTCAAGTCATTGATATTCAATATAAACTATCCGGGTTCGATCTGCTCAAACCCGACAAGTCCGTCATCAAATCTGACAAGTGTAACCGCCTATTCCAACCCCTTTCAGAACCTAAACCTATAAATAAAGGGCATCATTTTACCATCAGGGATCGCATCTCTTCTCGAACTTAAAATATTGAGTCTGAGCTGCTTACTGACTTGACCATTGGAGTTTGCCCTCTTTGACAGGTCTTCTCTTTGATTTCCAAGTCGGAGCCAGGATCGAGTTCGAGCTTGACCAAAGTTTGACGTTGTGTAATTATCTACCTGAATAGATTATATGAATAATATTAATTCTTTAGATTAAAAAGTTTCTCTTGATTGTGAAATACCTACTCTTGAACTAGTATTGCATGAATGAATATCTCTAGATACATCTGAGCTAAAGCAAGTTAAAGAAAAAGAAGAAGAGTTGGGAAAGATGTATGAAAAGAACGAAGAAAAGAAAGAGAGTGCGATCCTTAACACATGCTCAAATATTCTACCTTGAGTTTGAACCAGAGAGAATAATTCCAAGTCCTAGCAATAATGGATGATGATGATACAGAATAGCACTTTCAGGTAAGTATCTTATTTTTTGTTTGTTTTTGTTACTCACTGGGCTAATTTTCTTTGTACGTGACCATGGTCGAATGAAGTCTTAGGAGAAAGAACTATTACAAATAAACTTGTCCAATAAGTCCTCTAAACCATGCTATGACCAAGAAGTCAAGGTGTTGAGTTGTAGAGTTCGAGTAACAAACACCAAATGGAGGACAAGGAAACCCAAGCACAAGTCAGTAAACCAAATGATTGGGTTTGGAAGCATTTCTGGAAAGAACGAATCCATTTTAAAAGAAAAGTCAAAGGAATGCCAATGAGACTATCATTACCAAAAGACTTCAATAAAGCTATACAAGGTAAGTCTTAGGGTTGACTTGTTACTGCAGAAACATGTGTCGGTAGGTCTGTTTGACCACGATTTCGACCCCTTTCTCATCATTATTTGCCAGAAAGAATTACATATTCTTAAAGTATAACATGCATAGAACATTTATGCATAAAAGTCAAACTATGGTACGTTAGGAAAAATAAGAAAAAAATGTTGGCAAAGTTTGAAGAAAATAATAGTTTTATGTTTTGCAGGAATTGCATATGGCGCAATTTTGGAGGACAAACTGACAAAACGTGCATTTGATTAATGAAGGGCAAGGATGATATTTCCTATGTGTTTGAATCAAAATTATAACCATGAGTCTAAGTCAAATGGGAGTGGTTAACTGTATCTCAACTCATTTCCACCTAAAAAGGTGGGAAGTTCAACAACTCCAAGGGTCTATATAAGAAAGCCCTCAATGAGCAAAGCATCCCTTACAAGCTCATTTCCAGCTTCATTAACTTTCTCTTTCGTTGTAGAACTTGTTCTTACGGTTTAGGTTTATATTTTAGTTGTTATTTCCTTGAATTTTCTTACTTTTTCTTCTTGTATTACTTTTAATTCAAGTTCTACCTTTTGTTCTGCATTTATTTTGTTCTTTTTAAGTTCTTTAGTGAGTTTACACTCCCCTCACATGCGAGAGAGAATTGGATCAAGCTAGAAGTTATTGTATGGCTGGTTTATTCGTTTTAATTAAATGAAAAATACTTTCTTTATGTTTTCGTGCATTTTCTTTCCTTTAAAAATGTTATACATTAGTTATCAACCTCTTGGTGGAATGTCTTAGTCAAAATGATTTGATGTTCAAGACGCTTGGGATTTGCCCATAATTGCGCTTTGCACCTTTTAGGTCGGTTTCTAAAAACTTCTCATTACGTTTTTGTTTTTTCGTTTGGCCAAGGGAAACTTGATTTATACACTAAAGCCCAACCCTGAGAATGTTGCGTTAGGTAAAATAATAGGAAACCAACATGGGATGTGACTTAGACATAAATGCATAAAATATGGTCGTAGACATAGGACCTCTGACCTATAAAGCAAATGGGTTGATAAATATTCTCTAGAATTGTAATCACACTTTGACATATGATTGTATGTTACCCTAGCCTTTGCATCAACCAAAAGCGGTAGTGAAAGAGTATAACTCAGTTTACCAAGAAAAGCTACAATTTCCCCTAGTGCATTTTCCCAACAAAATGTGTATTCCATGTTTTGCATCAGAACTAAGGTAGGAAACAAATAGGTTGAGTTTTATTAAATTGCTTATTAGTTAAAACCCCAAACAACAACATTTCGTCACAATTTTCTTCCTAACTCACAATTGCATATTTGAACCATTTCATGACATTACTTGATTTTGAAAAGCAACAAGTCCCTGAGGATTCGACCTTGGATTACTTCCGAGTAGTACTTGTGACTGTGTGCGCTTGCACAAGACTCTAATATTTTTTGAGGTAGAGGAAGTCCCAACAAGTTTTTGGCGCCGTTGCTGGTGCCTTAATTTTCAAAATCATATTGTTTCCAAGTGAATTGTTTCATGTGTTATTGTTGCATACCATGTCATTGGACTTAATTGTTATATCTAACCTTCGAGGGAGCTGTGTATGAGCACATGGTCTAGTTGGTTGACCTTTGATCCAGTGATTGAAAGAACCCTTAAGAGGTTATGGCGTGCGCAGAGGTTGAGAAAACCAAAAAGAGAAAGAAGTTGAAGAAGTTGAAGTTGAAGAAAAGACCATCGAGATGAATAGAAATCCACAAGATCCTCCACCAACACAAAATCTGTAACGCCCCAGGAATTTCACCATTTCCAAACAGGGACCGTTACTAAGACTACCTAAAATTTTTACATAAACAAGAGGATTGTCTTCACAACAATACTAAGCAATAAAGCTACCACGCTTCTTCTGCGCTACTCTGTTTTTCAACACTCACGAGAGCTTGAACAATTAGAACAACAACCATAAAGATTTAAGAGAAACTCGCATCCTATACAGATAAACCATTAAATACCGACTTCACATTAACAAAACCCTTCAAGGAAACCTCTACTAACTATAAACCATCCACTAAATGAATATTAACATCTCGAATGACCATGAAGCAAAAATTAATTCAAGTACAATCAACCTAAACAGATGTATTCATAAATATCCTAAGTAGGTTACAATCCCGTAGTTCAAGAAGCTAACAAATTAATGCTCTAAAAAGAATAATGAATCGGCAACCTTACAACATCCTTTAGACAATAAAACTAAACAAAACCAACCACTAACAACTCAACTACAAGATTAAATAGCCACAACTATCCTAACTAAAGGAAATTAATTGCACGCAGCATAGCTAATGGTCTTTCCGATCAAGCCTCCTCCTCGCCATCACCATCCCAAGAGCTAGCTCGATACCTGCAAACTGGAGGGGAAAAAGAGGGATGAGTACAACCACAGTACTCAGTAAGCAGCCCTTATCTGAAGGGTCACGCACAAACAGCATACTTACCAAGGAACAACGTGTCATGCTTATTAAAGAATCAACATATCATGCTTATCACAACTCTCGAGCTTTGAATAAATAGAAACATATCACAAGAAGCA
>NW_019104576.1:801068-816147 GCF_001995035.1 Momordica charantia
TAGAATTTCTAGGTTTCCAACAATACTAAGCTCAAACGTCCCAATTAACAAAAATAACTAAACAAGTCCAACGACCCCAAACAAAACGGAAAACAAATATTTCATTAACGGAAACGTAATGCTCGACAACAACACCACAACAACCCCAAAAAAAATAAAAATAAGGTGGAACAATTTAATTAATAAAGAAAATATATATAATAATAAAAATAAAAAAAATAAAAAAAACCCCTCGAGACTTAAAGCTAAACTAACCTGAGTAACGTGGGGCGTTACATACGTGATGTACTAGCGCCATCAACAACTATTGTTGAAATGCTAGCTTTATCAACACTCTTGTTGGTTGATGTATTTGTAGTTTCATCGAAAATCTCATTTAACACAACCTTGCTTCGTGGTTTATGATCTGTAATGTGGTCTTTTTCCAAGAATGTAGCATTTATCAATATAAACACATTGTTTTCTTGTGGGACGAAGAAGAGTTCACCTTTCGTTTCTTTGGGGTAACCTACGAATAGACACACTTTTGAACGAGATTCCAGCTTCTTCGGGTTTGTCACTAACACATGTGCTGCATCCCCAAATTTTGAAGTGACGTAAACTAGATTTACGTCCTCTCCATAGTTCAAAAGGTGTTTTAGAAAAACTTTTTGATGGAACTGCGTTAAAAATGTATACAGCAGTCTCCATTGCATAACCCTAAAATGAGACAGACAATTGAGCATAGCTCATCATAGATCGAACCATGTCTAACAGGTAACTATTTCTCCTTTCCGATACATCGTTCGGTTGAGGTATACCAGGTGATGAGAGTTGGGATGTAATTCCATGTTCTATCATATAGTCCTGGAATCTTAAGTCCATATACTCTCCATCCCGATCAGATCGAAGTGTCTTTATCGTCTTACCTAATTGGTTCTCAACTTCAGTCTTGTACTCTTTAAATTTTTCAAGGGCTTTAGACTTATGTTGCATTAGGTAGAGATATCCATACCTTGAATAATCATCTATGAAAGAGATGAAATATTCAAATCCTCCCATGGCTTTAACATTCATCGGACCACAAAGGTCTGAATGTACAAGCTCCAAGGGTTCTTTGGCTTTGTAACCTTTTCCAGTAAAAGGTCGTTTAGTCATCTTGCCTTCAAGACAAGATTCACATGGAGGTAAGGAGTGATCTTCTAACTCGCTTAGAAGTCTACTCTTAACCAATCTCTCAATCCTATTGAGATTTATGTGACCTAATCTTAGATTCCAAAGATAGATATCTTCTTTTGGAGAAGTTCTTTGCCTTTTGTGTTGAGTTTTAGCATTTTTAAACAACTCTGTATTTAAAATTGTTGTAGTTATGGTTGGTCTTAACACATATAAGTTGTTTTCAAGTTTTGTGGAACAAAATGTTAACACCATTTCGTGAAATGAACACTTCATTTAATGAAAAAGAAATAGCATAACACGGTTCTAGTAGACAAGAAATTGAAATTAAGTTCCTCTTTATTTTAGGAACTACATACACATTATCTAATAATATATATGTATTATTGTCTAAAAACAACTTTAGGTCTCCCACTGCGACTGTTGAGATGACATCTCCCGTTCTATTAGCATCAAGCTGCCTCCAAGAACTAATTCCCTGAAAAGAAGAACAAACATGGTTAGGGGCCCCTGAATCCAATATCCAGGCAGAATGATCATTCTCCACTAAACATGTTTCAAGAACAAGTCAATCATATTTACCTTTTTTGGCTTTCTTCTTTTCGGCCAAGTATTTCGGGCAGTTTCTTTTCTAATGCCCATCCATGTTGCAGTGGAAACATTTTCCTTTGTCTACAACTTTGGCCTTGCTCTTCATGGTAGCAACAGTAGTAGTAGGGTCAGCTTTCATCCCAATTACCATTGTTCTTCTTATTCTTGAAAGTCTTACTTCCAGAACAAGAAAGTGCAGATTTGGTTCCTGAGGTCGAACCTTGATGGAACCATTTTGAGGTGACAATGTTTGCCTCCCTTTCCTGTCCCTTATTTTTCATAAGAGACTGAAAAATTTGTAGCTCATTTAAGAGCGTGGTAAGGTTGTACTCGATCTTGTTCATCACATCATTGCTGTGAAAACTGTAGGAAACTCTTCAAAAGAGATTCCAAGATAAAGCTGACCTGACTCCCCTCGTCAATGATAACACTGTTCACTTCAGCCACATTAAAGTGGACCATCAGATTGAGAACATGTTCTTACACTGATGTTCCCTCTTTCATGCGAGAATTGTAAATGAACTTAAGGGCATCATGTCAGGCTTGAATGGACGGCTGTCCAAACATGTCCCGCAACGAGTCCATGATCTCCCTTGCGGTGATCATGCTCTCATATTTCTTGGCCAGCACATCAGATATACTTGCCAAGATGTAGACCTTGGCCTTGTCATTGGCTTGGATCCATCTGTCATAGGCATCCCAACTGGCTCAGACTGCATTAGGCGTGGGAGCCTAATGACACTCTTCAGTTAAGACGAAGCTAAGATCATCTACCACGAGTATCRTGTTAAGGTTCGTTTTCCATTGTGTGTAATTTTCGCTGTTGAGTTTTTCGGCGGCAAGCAAGGCAATAGATTTAGACATGCTGAAATATAAACAAATCTATATTAGACACTTGCACTACCCATTAAAAACCCAATCAGCTTTAGCAAAAAGTAATACTCTACCCTATCAGTCAAGATTATTTTTGCGACGATGCTTTAGTGATTTAGAGCAACAGCTACCGTGGGGCAGTTAGGTACTCTTTCACTGAATTGAGACATTCTCAACTAAATATTACACCAGAATAACTCTTATTCTTATAACAGTTAGTCACCGTTTGTTTGGTCAAGAAGTTATTAACTAACTTAACAACTTCCCGTAAGTGTAACCCGTCATTTTCAGACCCAGAGGTCTGCCCCAATAAGCCTGTCGTAGGGAAAGACAAATATTGGTGCAATACCTAAGAGACCTTATCCATTTCTGGAGTTCGCCTGATTTTGATTCCATACAACAGACCGTCCGTAGGGGTGGTCGCTCAAGGACGACACGCAGGCCGTGTATGAAACCTCACGTTACAAACCAATGAAAGAGACCGTAGGATGTGTTGTCACACATCCTTCACCCAGTTACTATAAATATTTTATCCATTTACCTTTGTATTGAACCATGCAAACACCTTCTGTAGGGAGGTCGCGCCTAGGGTGACACGAGGCCGAGCATGGAACTTATGGTGTGAACTTATACGGAGAATGTGAGGGAAAGAATGTATATGTATATATATATACCGCATATATCTCATATACTTGGTATATTTTATATATACATATAATTCTCCCACTTAGTATTTTAGAACTTAGGGTTATTACTTAGGTAAAATCCGGCTAAATGAAATTATCTAAGTTTATTAGTTTGCCCAATATAACTTTTATATAATTTGTTAACACTTAATGTTTTAGTTCATTAAACACTTTAACAAACTAACCACATTATTGCATGCTATAAAATATTGACTAATTCAACCCTCAGGTCGGTTCCCAGGTAGAGGTGTTTCCTTACGGTCAGCTTAAGTACCTCAGCGTATGTTCCCAACTCCCAGTCGGTCTTGTCTAAAAAATGGTAGGCATATTGAGTTGGCGACTCGAGCCATTCTCACCCATACAAATCAAAGGACGAGCCCTAACAGGCAGGAGTCCATAACTCACTTTGGATTTAGATCGAGTTACTTGGTCATCCTATTGAAATATTAATCTATTAGCTAACGGTGTTATAGCTAAAGAGTAATTATTTCGTGGTCCAGTCTTATACAAACTCATTATATAGGATACCCTCACTCACATGTCTCCACACAAACAACGTGGATCAAGTCATTTGTAACTATTACAAAGTGGGCCGTATGCATAGTGTTACCAGGATAAGGTACCCAGCTTTATCCATATACTATAGACCCTTTAGGTTGCTACTGGAACATTATCCACCTGTATATCGAATATATCCTATATATATACACACTGTATATCAAATATATACGCTGTATATGGAATATATACTGTATATCTTTTATATACTATTCCAGTTACATCACATAACCTAGGATGTTAGTTTATTGAATCTGGGTTAATGCAATTCTATCAATAACAACTTTATTGAATGAATATTTGTTTTATGTTTACAAACCATGAGTTTGGGGTATAAAACCCAACATTAGGAATTATGTTACTATCCAGATAGTCCGTGTAATCAACATAACAAGGGACTTCAGACATAGCTAACAAATGCTCATCAGCAAAATGGTCTCTAATTTCATAGTTATCATATTGCAAAGAAGACTCTAGCCTAGACAAGTGATATGCTACTTGGTTTTTTAGTTCCTTTTCTATCTCTTATCTCTAAATCAGGTTTTCTGTTCCTTTTCTATCTCTTATCTCTAAATCAAACTCTTGTAACAGTAATATTCATCTAATTAAAATAGGTGAGCTTCTTTTTTGGCAAACAAGTAATTTCATGCAGAATGATCTGTAAAGACTATCACCTTCGTCCCAATCAAATATGAACAAAATTTATCAAATGCGAAAATAACAGCTAAAAGCCCTTTCTCAGTAACAATATAGTTTAAATGACTACTGTTCAAAGTCTTACTTGCATAATGAATAGGATGAAAAACTTTACCTTTTCGTTGTCCTAACATCGCACATACTGCAAAATCACCTGCGTCACACATTAATTCAAATGGTAAGTTCCAATTGGGTTCAATTATCATAGAAGCTGAACTAAGTGCACCTTTAAGTGTCTCAAAAGCTTTTAAACAATTTTCATCAAAATCAAAGAGCCGATCTACTTCTAACAACTAACATACAAATTTAGAAATTTGCACAAAATTTTTTATAAAATGGTGGTAGAAACCCACATGTCCTAAAAAACCTCTAACACCTTTTAGAATAGTGGGTTGGGGTAATTTGGCAATCAAATCTAGCCTTATCAAACTCAAATCCTTCTCCTAAAATTTTGTGACCTAAGACTATTCCTTCACGTATCATAAAATGACACTTTTCCCAATTAAGCAGAAGGTTAGTCTCTTCACATATTTTAAAACACTCTCCAGATTTTGTAAATAGACTTCAAAAGACTTTCTAAACACAGAAAAATCATCAATAAATATTCTATCGTGCTTATGATAACTATCAGAGAAAACAGTCATGTATCTTTGGAAGGCGGCGGGAGCGTTATGATAAATATCCAAAAGAGAGTTATTATAGTGTATATTTGGGTGTTTTTATGAAAAGAATTGTCAAAGTGTGTCAATTTTAGCTCTTAAATAGCCTAGATAAGATTAAAAAATAGAATATGAGCTAAAAGTCTCAGGTCTTGAATGCTTTGGCTAAATATTGTGCTAAATGCTCTTATCTCTAGTGTAAATGCATAGGTTTGGAAGTAGAAGATTAAGCATGTAGAGGGTGCTAAGCCTAGAGAAAAGTGAGCGAAGCATTTTTGAGACAGAACATATGAAAGCTGGAGCGAAGCGAAGCTAGAGCATGAATTCACTGCGTAGTAACAACCCAGACACGGGAATTAGTGTGTCCGTACAAACTTCAGCTGCATGCCCTAAAAATGGGACCCGTTATAAAATTGACATTTAACCCTAGCTGCCAAACACAGATCCCAATAGAGACACGTTTTTTAGAGATGAAACGACAAGGAAGAGGAATCTCTCCATTTTCGGGGGTATAAAGCTGACGACAAAGGGGATATTGTACTGTTGTGGTGGCAACGTATGTTGAGTGGGAAAACCAGGAGGGGTGTAGTTTTGCTTGAATTGTTGAGCGGGTGCTTATGCGCTGCCACTAGCTCCTCCTTGGTTACTCCACAAATAGTTCATATGGTGCCTCCATCAAGGGTTGTAACTGTTTGAATATGGATTGAACTTCCACTGGGCATACCTTGACCTATATAGTAAACAGATGCTGGTTTAGTTGGACAAGAATCACTGCTGAAGTAGCGGTTTTGGTTTCCTTCTCAATTGTCAGTTGTTTCAACATCTGGTTCATAGCCGCCATTTGAGCTTGCATTGAAGTGGCTGTGTCAAAGTCAAAAATTCCTACTAAATGCTTGTTTCTTTGGTAATGACCTTCCTACTTCTCCTTGGTCATTAATGTCTGTCACCTTGTTCAAAATATCAACGATCTCATTAATTGACTTCTTTAACAATGAGCCATTGGCTGCAGTGTTCAACATCATTCTGGATGGATGATCCAATCCTCTATAAAATTGCTCAATCTGCACACATACGGGCAATCCATGACTTGGGCATCTCCTAAGTAATTCTTTGAAACGCTCTCAAGCTTTTTCAACTGCTTCGTTCTCCTTTTGGCGAAAACATACAAGTTTTCTCGAAGATCTACATTTCTGGTTAAAGTATGGTACTTTGCCAAAAAAATTTCCATCAGTTCCATCTAAATAGTGATAGAATATGGTTCTGGCGCGTTCAACGAAGTCCTTGCATTGTACCTGAGAGAAAAAGGAAACAATTTTAGTCTTAATTCATCTTTAGAGACACCAGGAAGTTGAAATGCATTACCTATTTCAATAAAAGATTTGAGATGGGAATAAGTATCATCATTAGTTAATCCTCCAAACTGGCCCATCGTCTGCAACATCTGGAATGTGACTGGCTTAAGCTCTAACTATCCGGCTTGGGGTAAAGGATTACTTATCCCTGAATTTATTTTAATGAACGTATGAGTGACATAATTCCGTATGCCTACATTTTGGTTAGTAGCTAGAAGGATCAGATTAGGAACTTCACCTGCTCGGTTTGCTCCTTCACCAGCCATATCTCTATTCATAGGTAGATCTTGTGGAGGTTAATTTAGATTCATCTCGATGGCCTCTTCTTCAACTACTTCAACTTATTTGTCTTTTTTATTTTCTCTTTCTTTTCTCAAGCTCTGCTCACGTTTTCTTTTTTTAAGCGTTCTTTCAATTTCTGGATCAAAGTTCAACCAACTGGACCTTGTGCTCATACACAACTGCCTTAAAGATTAGATATAACAATTAAAGTCAAATGATAGAGGCATGCAACAATCACACATGAAACAATTCACTTAAAAAGAATATGATTTGAAAAATTAAGTCCCCGCCAATGGTGCCAAAAAGTTGTTGGGACTTTCTTTACCTTTAAAAGACAAGGAATACGTGCAAGCGTACATGGTCACAAGTAATACTCGAATATAATTCAATGTCGAATCCTTAGGGACTTGTGCTTTCAAAATGGTTTTTAATTAGTGAATGGTTCAAATATGCAATTGTGGTTTATGAAGGAAATGGTGACAAAAGTTGTTGTTTGGGGTTTCAAGTATCAAGCAATTTAATAAAACACAACCTCTTTGCTTCCTACCTTGGCTTTGATGGAAAATATGAAAGATACATACTATATGGAAAATGCTACCAGCCACTATTTGCCTAATATTGGAAATATGAGTTCTACTCTTTCATGAAGCTTTTGGTTACTGCAGAGGCTAGGGTAACCTACAATCATATTTCTATGTGTGATTACAATCCTAGAAAGTAATTATCAACTCATTTTCATTTATGAGTCTAGGATCGTATTTTATGCGCTTATTTCTAAGTCACATATCATATTGGCTTCCTATTCTTTTCCATAACCCACCCTTCTTAGAGTTGGGCTTTAGTGCATAAATAAAATTTCTAGTGGCCAAATGGAAAAAAGATGTAAAGATAATTTTTTAGAAGCCAACCCATGATTACGCAAGTGCAATCTGGGCAAATCCCGAGCATGTTCAAAATCAATTCATTTTGGCTAAGGCATTCCACAAAGAGGTTGGTAAATAAATTAGGGCATACTTGAAGGAAAGAAAATATATGCAAACATAAAAGATGGAATTTCCATTGAATTTAAATGAATAATAACGGCGTACACGGAGTTCTAGCTTAACCCTATGAGGATTTGTTTCGAGAATCTCAGCCCATTTCCACAAAAAATGATGGGAAGTTCAACCAACTTGAGGGCCTATAAAAGGAGCCTCTTCCCCATCAACAAAGCATCCATTCTCGTCCCATTTTCATCTTCATTTCTTCCATTCTTAGCAGATTACATTCGTAAGCTTTAAAGTTGTGTTTTAGTTGTTCTTTTCTTGTATTTTCATATTTTTACTTATCGTATTGCCTTTAATTCGAGTTTCTACTTCCATTCTTATTATATTCTATTATTTTTAGGTTCTTGAGAGATTTTACACTTCCCTCACCCTCGATAGACTTGGACTCACGATTTTGGTTTCATTTAATCAAGTTGGAAATGCTCCCTTACCCTTTATTAAGTGAAACACACGTTTTATATAAAGGAATAATTCGAATCGTACGAATTAGGATAATTATTCAAAGTTTATTCCTATTTGAGCTAGTCAGGGGAACTTATGGACCTACAGATCATGAGTTCGCCCGATTCGAGATTAACCGGTTAAACTCTTTAACCTAATTAACCAACATTCGTTAACTACCGAGTCACTCCACTAAAGCCCGTATCTGCACTCTCCTCACTTTAGATATATTATGTTGATTTGATATAACCATGATCGGTAAGTCGACCCTTCACAGGTTGTTCGTAATTATAGCTGGGTCAAAATATCGTTTTACCCCTGTAATTACCTCTTGTTCCTTAAGTCCCACTAATCCTCTAATGAACAATGATTTGTAGTCCAGCTGTCAAATCAAAAAATCCTCTCAAACCTTTTGATGAGGGTGGCACCAATTATTCAAGACCTGGATTCAGCCCTTAAGAGAACAACCAATCTACTATCCCAAAATTGGGTAGGAGTGAATTCCTTCTTGCACCTTATGTCCTTAGCTATCTACCTGGTCTTACCCCTGAAATTGGAGGCTTATTGAGCCAGCACTGTTGAGCTGCTTTCACACATGTAGATCTAAGGATAATCCCGAGTAAACAGAAGTTTATAGTTAGCTCAAGATTAAGATCGAGTTACCTAGGCCATCAAAGTCGAGATACTCAGTTTCAGACAGTAAAAGGTGTTATAAAGTAAAAGTGACTATCTCATGGTCCGGTCTTATGCAAACTCTTTGCACGGGACGCCCCACTCGCATGTCTTCACATGAACGAATTAGGATCACATCTTTTGTACTAGTTACAAAGTGGGTCGCATCCATAGTGTCCCCAGAATAACGCGCCCAACCTTATTCCTATACTATAGACCATTTAGATTGTTAACCCAAACTTGATCCATATTTATGTCTCTAAATAAAGTTTGAGTCTCATGTAACATTCTAGGATCCTTAGTTTATTGAATTTAGATCTAGCAAGAACATTTTATTGGATCAATAACTACTTACTGATTATAACCTTCAATAACAACTTTATTGAATGAAAAAAGTATATCTGGCATTTACAAACTATGAGTTTTAGGACATAAAACCCAACAAACTCCCACTTGGAATAAAACTCCAATGGTACATTTTATTGAGTTTAAGTGAGAAAATACAAAAATATTAGGCATACATTAGATACACACCCAATCATTCTCCCACTTGTCCTAGTTTACGAAACCCCTAGTCCTACACTCTCTAGATGACTCTCAAACACTTTAGCCCAGAGGGCCTTAGTAAATGGATCAGCAAGATTCTCTTTCGAGGCTATATGAGTGACGACCACATCTCCCAGGTTTACTATCTCCCTGATGAAATGGTATTTTCGCTCAATAAGCTTTGCGCGCTTATGGCTTCTAGGTTCCTTGGAATTTGCAACTGCTCCACTCTTATCACAAAAGAGAGTGATATGCATATGTATGTCTGGAACGACTTACAGATCAGTCAAGAATTTCTTAAGCAACACTGCTTCCTTTGCTGCTTCACAAAAAGCTACATATTCAGCTTCCATTGTGGAGTCTGCAATGCAAGTTTGCTTTACACTTTTCCACACTACTGCTCCTCCATGATCCCGATGTAGATTTTCTAGCATCTTTATCGGTCTGAAAATTAGAGTCAGTGTATCCAGTAAGGATCAAATCCTTAGCACCATTCACGAGCATATAGTTCCTCGTTCTCCTAAGATACTTGAGGATATTCTTAACGGCAGTCCAACGATCATATCCTAGATTGGACTGATATCTACTGACTATCCCTACTGCATAGCTTATGTCAAGTCTAGTACATAACATAGCATACATTAAGCTTCCAACAGCTGAAGCGTAGGGAATATGTCTCATCCCCTCAATTTCTTGAGGTGTCTTAGGACACCGTTCCATGTCTAAAAGGTAATAAACCTCTTTTGGAATTCTGCATCTTATATTTAGACAACATTTTGTCGATATAAGTTGCTTGAGACATGGCTAATGTCTTGATTTTTCGATTCCAAACTATTTGGATCCCTAGAACATGTTCTGCATCTCTCAACTCATTCATTTAGAATTACTTAGCTAGCCATTCTTTGACATCAAATAGAAAACCTATATCATTCCTAATGAGAAGGATGTCGTCAATGTACAAAACTAGAAACGCTATAGTGGAATTGACGATTTTCTTGTATACAGAAGGTTCGTCAACATTTTGTTCAAAGCCATAAGATTTGATCGCAGTATCAAATCTTATATTCCAGGACTGAGATGCTTGCTTAATTCATAAATGGATCTCTGAAGCTTACAAACCTTTTGTTCTTGGCCCTGTTCAATGAACCCCGATGGTTGGACCATATAGATACTCTCTTCAAGACTTCCATTTAAGAATGCTGTCTTTGACATCCATTTGCCACCTTTCATAATCATAAAAATTGATGATGGACAAGAGTATCTTAATCGACTTTAGCATGGCAACGGGAGAAAGAGTTTCCTCATAGTTACCTTCCTCTCTCAGGGTGAAACCTTTTGCCACAAGTCGAGCCTTGAAAGTCTGTACTTTTCCGGCATGGTCTCGTTTTCTCTTGTAGATCCATTGACAACCAATTGGCTTTATGTCATTTGAATGATCTACAAGAACCCATACCGAATTGAAATACGTTGATTCCATTTCAAGGTCAATGGCTTTTATCCACTGGTTTCGGTCCACATCATTCATGGCCTGTTTATAGGTTGATGGATCCTCTATGCCGTCATCCAGTATGACGACTTGAGTTTCAGTTAAACTCAAGTAACAATCAGGCTGATGAACAACCCTCCTACTACGTCGAGGCATTCTCAACTCTTGAGAAGGATGTGACTGACTAGAAATGTTAGTTCCATCGACTACTTTAGTTGATGAACTAGATGGAACTAGCTCTTTCTGTAGTGTTTTTGGACATCTCATTCAATACTAGCATACTGCGAGGTTGATGGCTCCTAATGTTGTCTTCCTCTAAGAATGTGGCATTTGTCGACACAAATACCTTATTCTCTTGAGGATTATAAAACAAACCACCTTTTGATTCTTTTGGGTAACCTACAAATAGGATAATTTTGAACGTCGTTCCAATTTCTTTGGGTTTTGCACCAACACGTGTGCTGGGTAGCCCCAACTCCTAATCTGACGTGAACTACCTTTACGCCATTTCCATAGTTCATAAGGTGTTTCAGAAACACTCTTGGAGGGAACATTATTCAAAATATAGACAGCGATTTCTAGCGCATGTCCCCAAAAGGAATCAGGTAGCTGAGCATAGCTCATCATAGAGTGAACCATGTCTAATAGGATTCGATTTCTTCTTTTAGATACACCGTTCTGTTGAGGCGTACTAGGTGCAGAGTGTAACGCCCCGAGTCCCTCAGGTTAGTTAGTCCCGAATCGGGAGATTTTTTTCAATAATTTTAAATTGATTGTTAATTAAATTTATTGATCGTTAACTAAAGTTATCTTTATTATCAGGCTCTAAACTCCCACTTAAATTAATAATTACCGACTCAGTGTGGTGGGTCTTATTTTAAGGGGGATGGACTTCTTTCCTCTTGGGCCTGAACGCATTGGGCCTCCATTGGGGTGAATGAGTTTTAAAATAAAACAAAAGGAAAAGAAAACCCTAGCCCCAAGCTCCTTTTCTTTCTTCTTCTTTCCCTTCAACCCTAGCTGTTTTCCCCTCCCGTTGGTTCTTCTTCATCTCCCCGATCCATTCCCGTTTTCCGGTAACCCCGACGGCGACGGCGGCGTAGCAGCTCCACGAACCCCAGNAATATACCCTAGTAATATACCGCGTGCAAGGCACGTTTTTTCTTTTTGTTAATTAAATAGAATTATTTTGTTTTAAAATTTTTGAGTTTAAATGTTGTGGTATTTTAATTTTATGTTTAAATATAATATAATACAATTAAATATATTTATTAATTTTTTCTTGTATATGGAGTATTTTTATTTGACATATTGAACTTATTAAATTTAATACCGGTGTATGTAATATAATTATGAATTTCTATTTTTTATTAGAAGATTGTTTATAACTATTATTTTTAATTTATAATGAAATGTATGTTTATTGTACAAATATTCGTCAACATAAAATCAAATAGAATTATTATTTTGCTGCATAATATAACATTACAGAGTAGACAAATAGATTTAGAGAGTCAAAACTTCTTTAGATACAATGTTTTTTGTCAAATTTTCCTTTGATTTCACCAACACCTTTGTTGTTGCCATAGAGATGCCTCTCGATAGTGCTACATATAGTTGCCCATGCGAAAAAACGATTTGAGGAAGATAAACTCCTAACGAAGATCCTTACTCACATCTCAAATCCTTTATTGAAATAGCTAATGCATTTCAATTTCCTGGTGTCCCTGAGTATGCACTAAGATTAAAAATGTTTCCTTTTTCTCTTCGGGATGGTGCAAGTACTTGGCTAAACGCACTAGAACCAAATTCTATCAATACATGGGCAGAACTGATGGAGAAATTTTTGGCAAAGTACCACAGTTTGACCAGGAATGCAGACCTTCAAGAAGACATTGTGTCGTTTCGACAAAAGGAGAATGACGTAGTTCAAGAAGCTTGGGAGCGTTTTAAGGAGTTACTTAGAAGATGCCCAAGCCATGGATTGCCCCCACGTGTGCAAATTGAACAATTCTATAGAGGAGTGGATCGTTCATCAAGGATGATATTGAACACCGCAGCCAATGGCTCGTTGTTAGGAAAGTCGGTTAATGAGATCGTTGATATCTTAAACAAGATGAAAGATATTAATGACCAAGGCGAAATAGGAAGGTCATTACCAAAGAAGCAAGTATCAGCCGGAGTCTTTGAGTTAGACACAGTAGCTTCAATGCAAGCCCAAATGGCGGCTATGAACCAGATGTTAAAGCAGCTGACAATGGAGAAGGAAACCAAAACCGCCGTTTCGGCGATACCTGAATCCTTTCCTGTTTTACAAATTTCAGATATATCTTGTGTCTATTGTGGTGATAACCACTTGTATGAGAATTGTCCAGCTAATCCATCGTCTATTTTTCTATGTTGGTCAAGGTGTCCAGCGGAACTTCAATCCATATTCGAACACTTATAACCCTGGATGGAGGCACCATCCAAGCTTTTCCTGGATTAGCCAAGGAGTAGGTAGTAGCAGCGCGCATGCACCCGCTGAACAATATAAGCAAAACTACACTCCTCTTGGTTTTCCAACTCAACCGGCGTCGCATCCACAACAATACAATCAGCAAAGAGGTTAAAATACTACTCAGCAAGGTAGTAGCAACGTAAGTTTGGAGGGCATGATGAAAGAATTCATGACAAGAAGTGAAGCATCAACAAAAGAGTTTATGACAAGAACTGATGCTGCGATAAGGATCTTGGAGATGCAAGTGGGGCAGATAGCAAATGACCAAAAATCTAGACCCCAAGGTACATTGCCAGGACACACAGAGAACCTGAAGCGAGATCGTAAGGGAAAGGAGCACTATAAAGCGGTTATCACGAGAAACAGACTAAGTTATGATGGACCCTCACTCCCAGACGAAGGAACTGTTGCAGTTACTGTTGGGTGTGTTGCCCTAAACTCGTAGTTTGTATTTTGTGTAAAAACAAATGTATATTCAATAAAGTTTTATTCAATAAATTTGTTATTGAATTCATAGCATTGCATTATCCAAAATTCAATAAACTAAACATCCGAGGTTATTTTAGTGTAACCTGGACAGTATCTGTACTGGGTATATATTTGATATACTGGGTATATAATTGATATAGCCCTGATATACGAGGTATATGTTTGATATACCACTTGAAATCTATCCTCTTTTTTAAATCACTAGTAATATACCCTAGTAATATACCGCGTGCAAGGCACGTTTTTTCTTTTTGTTAATTAAATAGAATTATTTTGTTTTAAAATTTTTGAGTTTAAATGTCGTGATTTGTTTGCCCATTGACTCGAGGAATACTTTTATATCTCGCAAAGCACATTGTATATGATATTCCAAATTTGGTTGCTCGTCTTTTCTGTAATCTTCTGATAATACATGAGAATAATCTTCCCACAATTTCCGCACATCAATGGGCTCACAATACACTAATAATGTTGCAAAAAGTCTTCGAAAAGCATTAGGCATCTCAAATGATACAGCTTCATCCAAACATTCTACTGCACTTTGGTTAGAATCTAAGAGCCCAATTTCCTGTGCTGCTTCTTTAAATGTTGATAATCTTTTTCCATTAACAGTTAGCAAATACATGAAAGATGTCGGCCCTCGAACATGGTTTAGTAACAATCGCAGGTAATATCTTTCTCCTTCTCTTGGATTTGATCCTACAATGCATGATACAACTACTCTTTTTTTTCTTTCCTTCCATATCCGTAGTTGTTTATCTCATACATAATGTTAAGGAAACTCTTTGTATAAAAACTTTCTGGTTGTTTCATACTATTGACACAAAAGTATTATGTTAGAATTGTCTTCGAGATATGATCCCAATGAAGTAGTTTCTTCAAATTTTGATTTTCCCTTGTTTGGGGAAGAGAATACCCTGGACACGTGGAGGACCACTATTGGTGCTCCAAAATGACTCATGAGTCATGCCCAGCTCGGACCGCCGAGATCACCACCACTAGCGTTGACAGATGCTAAGTATGAGGGCCGAGGTGGACCTGGCCAAG
>NW_019104576.1:840822-855084 GCF_001995035.1 Momordica charantia
AAATACCGAATCCCTTTATGTGGTTGAACATAGGTTTTCGTATTTTACCCTCGGAGCATGTTTGGTTGGTTGGTCACTAAACTCGTGGAGTGTTTCCGGCTTTGAGCATAGTGAGTATTCTGTCTGCTCAAGGTAATCAACTGCAAAGGTAATTCGTCTAACTCTTAGCTTTTCGAGTTCAAACCATCTATACGATTGGATTCCAGTGGCTTGTGGCTCGAATAGTCCAATACGCTCCGGTTGTCGCATATCAGAAGCACTTAAATTGAGTGCTTCTTCCAATGATGTTTACAAAAGAAAAGTCATCCCAAAGTCCCTCTAAGAAGGTAATGACATTTTAAGGAAACAAAACTTTTACACTCCACAAGGATTTAAAACCCAGAATGAATGTATTTGTCATTCACAACATCGTTTTTGTTCATGCAAATGGTAAATACCATTCCCACAATATAAGTGGTAATTTAGAAAGCAGTAACACCTCAAGATCCTTTTGAAGTTCAGCAGCGTCAGTGATAGGTGGGGGTCTTCCCAACTCTTTCAGCTCGTTGTAAACAGATACCCAATTCAGAAAAGCCCAATTCATAAAAGGTTGCAGGAATCACCTTGTCGTAGGATGGCTGAGACAAGTTCATTAATCTAAGATGGATAAATAAAGAGTGGGGTGACTATCATGAAACTTGTAATGTACACAGAACAAACCATCCAAAGAATGCAAAACGCATATATGGTTATTACACTCAACAACTACAAACAAAATTGAACTTCAAAGTAATAAATATATTCCCTTTTCCTAAGCTGATATTTGTAAACTGATTGATTTTTCAAATAAAGGTTTAATTCATATGGGAGGTACCAATATTAAGAGGGTAATACTGGTATAGTACTATTCATTCGTTTGATACCTTGTTGCATACCAACATAATGGTAATGAGAAACAAATTTCACGAGTATCTTACCAAAATATCAAGTGGATTTCTCATCAATATGAATGTGCCTTCCCTTCTTCACCAAATCACTTGCCAAACCAGGTACTTTTTGTTTAGCTATATGCTGTATGGACATTAAATGAAATTATATCAAAAGTTAGAAAAAGATGTGCAATTGGTTAAAAAGTATCAGTCAACTATAAAATCACCTAGTAAATTTAGCGAAAGATAAATACTTTATGACAAAAAATCCCCCAAATATTTCTATAGTTCAATATTTCAAATGTTTCCTATATATGAACTAATTAAATAGAAAATCACTCCAACGAAGAAACCTGATTCGGCGAAATGAAGAACGAGCAAGAAGATAGAGAATATTCCATTTCACATCAAAACAAAAGAGTAAATTGGAAAGCAATTTGAGCTAAATACAGTAATAGTGAAATCAGATATGGATTTAGGGATTCTTCGGCCATATTGAGAAGCATCGAAATAACTTATTAAAATGGAAGGAGGAGAACTTACGAATGAGAAAACGCAGAAGCTTCTTGTCAATGGCGGCAATGGAGAACTCCGAGAGTGGCCGGGTTGGGTGACGACGTTGGCGCTTCGAAAGAGAGGACGGGGAGAGAGTTCGAATGGGACAGAAAAAAAAAAGATCATGGATTTTAAAATGGGAGACAAAGTTTTAAAGTAATCTAATTTTAAAAATAAATTAAAAAATAATGTTAGCTTAAAAATAACTGGAAAATAAATATAATTTAAATTAATTAATTAAAAGTTAAGTTAGGTTTTCAAAATTATTAACAAAAATAGATTAGATCAAAATAAAAGTCAAAACTTGCCTACAGTGTCTGTAATTTCCCTGCAAACATGGCAGGTGACTAGGCGGAAGTCGCTTACAATGTACACGACTTTCACTTTTTTTTGTTTTTTTTAAGTCGACTCCAGCCTTTTTATTTATTTATTTTACTTTATTTTTATTTTAATCTTATATATTGTTATTTTAATAATATTGTGAACTTTAATAAAGATGTGATTACTTTTTTATTTTTTATTATATTTTAAATTTTGATTAAAATGTCATTTAAAGTCTGAAAGTTTAAAATTAGATTAAAACCAATTCGATGATTAAAATGTCATTTATATTATTGTGCTTCATCTTGATATGTTCTATAAAATAACATTTAATTTTAATATAAACTAAATCGAAAAAATTATTAAATTAATAAAAAAACATAAAAGTCAAGGTATAAAGAGACCATTTTTTAATTTGGGGTAGGGATAATTAGGGTTTTGTTTGTTTTATAATTATTTTGTTTTAAATTATAAAGATGCCCATCATTTTGTAGGCAATGCATGATCTATTTTCCAAATATGGAGAAAATTAAGATTATACAATTTAGTCGTTTTTTTAAATTCTGATTTTTGAAATAAAATTTAAAAAAAAACAAAAAAAGGTGGGAAGCGGCATTCAAAATAAAAAAAACGAACAAATGGAAGTGGCTTCCAAATTCAACATAATTAAAAACAAAAAACAAAAAACAAAGAGACTCCCAAATTTAAAAAAAAACAAAAAAAAAACAAATAGCTCGTCAGTAGAGACATGGCTACATGGAGCTATGTCAGGGAGAAGTCGTGGCCAATGGCTGCGACTTTGCATTAGTCGCGGGCAATGGCTGCGATTTACGATGCAATCGCAGCCCATGCCTGCGACTTTGGTCAAATCGCAGCACATCCCTGTGATGTATCTATCCTATTTTGGTAATTATTTGAAATCTACATTATTTTTGTCATTTATTTTTAAAAATAATCATTTAAAAAAAATCCCAATGTGGGACAAGAACAAGCATCAGGGGATTTTAACATCCCTTCTCCCTACACGGTTTATTTACAACCTAACAAAATTTTATAACACCCTCTAGTTTCTTTATTATTTTATTAAAAGACAAGTTTTAAAACTTTTTAAATTAAAAACAAATTTATACTTTTATAAATAATTTATCTCCAGACTCTTATATACAAAATTTGACCAGACTCTTAAAACAATATTGCCGGACAATTATTAAAATAATCGAGAAAGTCCACTTTTCCCGACTCTTTCTTGAAAGAGACGGAAGTTGTAATATTTAAAAAAAACAATTAAAAGAATAATACCAATGCTATTTTAGAATGGTCAGGAATATTATCTCCTAACTATTTCGAAAATAGTCGGGAATTGTAATATTTGAATAAAAATATTAAAAACAATAGTGTCCAACAATTTATTAAAATATTGGCGTAAGGTCCACTTATGACGACTTTTTCTAAAACTAGTCTGAACTGGTAATATAAAAAAAATTAAGAACAAAATTTGTCCGATTATATATTAAAATAGTCGGGAATATAAACCTGAGACTATTTAAAAAACTGTTGGGAATGGTAATATATAAAAACAAAATTTTACCCGACTATTAAGCAAAGCGTCGATAAGAGTAACTTCACTCGACTATTCTTAAAATAGTCGAGAGTTATATTATTTAAAAAAAGTAGGAAAGAACAATATAGTCTGAAGGGTTTAAAATAGAGTCAGGAAATTTATTCCTTTCCTGATTATTTTAGTCAATAGTCGGCAAATTCCCAACTATTATTCTTTAGTCAAGAAAAATATGTTTGTCCAGCGTCGAAAAAACTCATAATTTTTGTAGTGTCAGCGATCGATTGTGTGAATTTGCATCATCAAGGTAATCAAGCTTGAATGACGGCGTGAGGAAGATGAAGGATGACGGCAAAGGCAAAAGAGTCCGAGTAAGATGATGAACTTTAGGTTTTTTTAAAATATATCAAAAATAGGGGAAAAATAAAAGCAGGGCGTTGTTTTATTTAATTTTATTTAATTTGATTTACCTATAATGAAAAAATGATTATTGTATTAATATTATACTTGAAAATTCATAAAATCATCTTAGTTTGTTGTTGTTTGGTGTGTCCATGAGTCTCACTAGTCATTAGTCCAATTCACTCTTAGAACTAAATATGTTTTCATTTACATATTTTAATTTTGGGTAAAATACACTTTTGGTCCTTGAGTTTGAGTTTAGGTTTCTATTTAGTCCCTAAGTTTCAAAAAGCAACGTATGTTGACGTGGCACCGGTGAGTTGGCAAGTTTTAGATGATTAGACAATATTTATTATTTTTATGTTATTTTTATTTTACAAATGAAAGAGGTGGTCAAAATGGAGATAATAAAATAGTTAGACGCTGGGGTGATCTACTCCCTTTCAGATAGTAGCTGGGTTAGCCCGGTTCAAGGCGTTCTCAAGAAGGGTGGTATGATGTTGATTACTAACGATGACAATGAGTTGTTCCCGACAAGGACAGTGACTGGTTGGAGAGTGTGTATGGACTACCGTCGCCTAAATAAGTTAAATCGAAAAAACCATTTTCCACTTCCCTTTATTGACCAAATGCTTGATCGTCTTGTAATGAAGAAGTGTTATTGCTTTCTAGACAGGTATTATGGTTACAACTAGATTATAATAGCTCCGGAGGACCAAGAAAATACCACTTTCACGTGTCCCTACGGGACATTTGCGTTCCAGAAAATGTCGTTCTGTCTTTGTAACGCTCCCGCCACCTTCTAGAGATGCATGACCGCTATTTTTTCTGACATGGTAGAAAGCACGGTAGAGATATTCATGGATGATTTTTCCATGTGTGGTGAATCGTTTGATGTCTGCTTAGAGAATTTAGAGAATGAAAAAGGTGTGAAGAGACTAACCTTGTTCTTAATTGGGAGAAGAATCATTTTATCGTACGTGAAGGTAAAGTCCTAGGTCATAGAATTTCAAGAAAATGAATTGAGATCGATAGGGCTAAAATAGACTTGATTGCCAAACTACCCCCTCCCACTACTATAAAAGGTGTTAGAAGTTTCTTAGGATACACGGGTTTCTACCGCCATTTTATAAAAGATTGTTCGAAAATTTCTAAACCTTTGTGTCAGTTGTTGGAAGTGGATCGACCCTTTGATTTTGATGAAAATTATTTGAAAGCTTTTGAGACACTTAAGGATGCACTTAGCTCAGCACCCATCATAATTGAACCAGATTGGAACTTACCATATTAGCTAATGTGTTATGCAAGTGACTTTGCTGTAGGTACGATGTTGGGTCAGCGAAAAGGTAAAATTCTTCATCCTATTTATAATGCAAGTAAGACCTTGAATAGTAGTAAGTTAAACTATACTGTGACTGAGAAAAAACTTTTGGCTGTTGTTTTCACATTTGATAAATTTCATTCGTATTTGATTGGGACAAAGATGATAGTTTTTACAGATCACTCTGCATTAAAATACTTATTTGCTAAAAAAGAAGCTAAGCCTAGGTTAATTAGATGGATATTATTGCTACAAAAGTTTGATTGAGAGATAAAAAAATAGAAAAGGAACAGAAAACCAAGTAGCAGATCATTTATCTAGACTAGAGTCTTCTTTGCAACATGATATTTGTGAGATTAGAGAGCATTTTGTGGATGAGGATCTGTTAGCTATTTCTGAAATCCGTTGGTATGTTGATAATGCGAACTATCTGGTTAGCAATATAATTTCTAATGATTTCAATAAGCACCAGATAAAGATGTTCTTTCATAATGTTAGGTTTTATAGATGGGATGAACCTTTCTTGTTTAAGGTGGGACTTGACAATATTCTTTGCATGTGTGTTGCTGAGCATGAACAGAAGGAGATTTTGGAGGTGCACCACAAATCACCATATGGTGGACATTTCGTGGACGTAAAACTGCGGCGAAGGTCCTCCAGAGTGGTTTCTTTTGGCCATCCCTATTTCAAGATGCTCACATATTCGCTCACAGTTGTGACCGCTTTCAAAGATCAAGTAACTTGACACGGAAACATGAGATGCCCTTAAACCCAATATTGGAAGTAGAGTTGTTCGATGTTTGGGGCATCGACTTCATGGGTCTGTTTCTACCTTGATTCGATAAGAATTACATTCTCTTGGCTGTTGACTATGTTTCAAAATGGGTTGAGGCTCTGGCCATCCCGACTAATGATGCCAAGGTAATTTCTCTCTTCTTGCAAAAGTTCATTTTCACTAGATATGGTACACTTAGATGCTTGATTAGTGACGAGGACGCGCACTTCTTAAATAGAGCAGTAAGTAATTTGTTAAAAAAGTATAACATTCATCATAAGATTGCTACTGCATATCACCGTCAAACTAATGGATTAGTGAAAGTATCCAATAGGGTAATAAAGTCAATTTTAGACAAGTCTGTGAATGTGAATAGGAAGGACTGGGCTATTAAACTTGATGATGCTTTGTGGGATAGAACTGCTTATAAAACTCCATTAGGCATGTCCCTTTATCGCATTGTTTTTGGTAAAGTATGTCATCTTCTGTTAGAATAAGAACATAGAGAATTTTGGGCTACGCAGAAACTAAATTTTGATTATGTTGCTGCAGGTGAAGCAAGATTGCTACAGTTACATGAGTTGGATGAGTTTCGTCAGTTTTCTTATGAGAATGCTAAAATGTATAAAGAACAAACCAAAAAGTGGCATGATAAGAAAATAATGGATAAAAATTTGGAACCTGGAGACTCAGTTTTGTTGTTCAATTCTAGATTAACGTTGTTTCCAAGTAAGCTTAAGTCTAGATGGAGTTGTGGATTTAAGTGATTCGAAATGTAATGTTTTTAAAGTAAACGGACATCGAGTCAAGAAATACTTTGGTGAGCATATTGACAGAGGCAAAACCTTTGTACTACTGAAAGATCCATGAAAAAACAGTGAGAACAGTCCCTCTGTCGGTGTTGAGGGCGGTTTTTATGTAAAATATTTTTTTATCTTCTTTTTGCAAAATTTTTACATTTTTTTCAGGCTTTTTTTGTGTAGATTTCAAATCTAATTTTTGTTTTTGCAATTCAATTTTGCAGGATCAAGATCTGACCCACGTCAAAATTGCACCAGCCACAATTTAAGAGAAAAAATTGATTTTCGAATTTGGAGCATGGTTTTCGTGGGCTTTATTTGGGTTATGTTTAAATGGGCTTTGGGTTATTTTTAAATCAAAAAGAGTCCCAACACTAAACCCTATTCTGTTTTTAATATGTTTTAAAACATAAAACAAAAAGCCCTAAGTTTTCAAAACCCCTTCATTGGCGATTTCCGCTCCAAATCTCTCACTTTTGTTTTCAAATTATCTCTCAATAAATCTTCAAGAATCCCCAAGTCTCTCACACCCCTCTCTTTTTGGGTACACTAAGGGTTTGAAAAAGGAATTTTTGTGTTGATCGTGAAGCAAGAGATCAAGAACCATGGAAGGCTCTTCCTCCTTCAAGCCATGCGACAAAGAGAAGTGGAAGAAGAAGATGTTGTTGCTGCCGCCAACTAAACTGGATATGATTCCTCTTGAACCTCCTAAAATTTATCATGAAAAGCTAGGTTTTTATCCTAGGGAACAAAGGAAAAAATTTGAGGAGACTTTAAGAATGAACCCTAGAAAGAACCTAACCCTAGGTGGTGCAAATGCTGAAAAAATCAATGTAGAATTGCATGATGCTACGGTTAATAAATCCTTGGAAAAGAAATTAGAAGAAATTAGAGGAATTTGGTGAGGTCTATCTTCAAAAAATCAATCCTGGGATGAAAAAGGTGCTGCTTTTGAAGAGAGAATTGATCGACTTAATGAGAGAGCGGATACGGTAAATAAAAAGAAAGAAATTAGGGATAAAAAGAATGAGGGCATTTGTGCTAAGATTGTGGAACTAAATGTAAAATGGCAAGAATTTATGGAAAACTCGAGGAGAATGAGTGAGGAAATTCAACTTGAATTAAACAGTATGAGTATCCCCCGTAGGTTGAATTCTTCTCAAGATAACCCCGTTTACGAATCTGTAGAAGTGTATATCCCACCCCCTATTTTTGCTACTATTGCTATGAATGTTGAAGGTTAAGAACAAGTTAGTGGAGACTCTGAGCACAACATGGAGCCCTTGGAGCATTCAAATTCAGCCACGGTAGAAATTCACTGCCAAATTGCGTCTGGCGCAATTTTGGAGGATACTCCACTAGCCACTCTACAAGGTATTTTGTCTCCCTCTTTTCCAGATCCTATTTTGACTAAAAAGTCTTTAGGTTTTGATGATTTAGAATGGGAACGAACAACATCAAAAATTACTGAAATTTTGATGGCATTGAATGAGGATCTTGGAGAATTACCCCAAGAAGTGCATGGAGATGAGTATGAGGAGGAAAAAGAAAATGATGATATATCTCAATATGAAGTAAGAATAGTAAGAATACAAACTCCGATGCATGAATCACAGCAAGATGATGAGGAGTCCTCTGCATAAGAGCGAGAAGGAGCATTCGGTCCTGTGGATGTCCCTAATGAGGCCATGGAAGAATCATCTTCATTTTCCTCACAAGGTAAGACCCCTTCTTTGTCGAGTTTGAATGTTTCTGACCCGAACTTCGTTGCTACTGTAGAGATCTCATTGAAGGAGGTGTGCTTGACCAAAGTGGTGAAGAAAACACGAAAAAAGAAAAATGTGGCAGAAATTGCACCTAGTGCAATTTCCAGGTCAAGGACCCGAGCCGCTGTAGCATGTTTGATTGCCCAAAAAGAAGCTGTTAAGGTTGACCTTTTACTGCAGAAACATGTGTCAGTAGCCCTGTTTGACCACGTTTTTTACCCCTTTCCCATCATTATTTGCCAAAAAGAACGAAATATTCTTAAAGTAGAAGATGCATAGGTTATTTCTGCATAAGTCAAACATGGTACTTTAGGAAAAATATGAGAAAAATGCGGTCAAAGTTGGAAGAAAAGAACATAAATTTGTTTTTGCAGAATTGCGCCTGGCACATTTTTGGAGGACAAAATGTCAAATGCACGTTTTAATTAATGAAGGGCAATGAGGACATTTCCCACATGTTTAAAACTGTGAGTCCAAGTCTAGGTGAGGTAGTTAGGTGAATCTCAACCCATTTCCACCTAAAATAGAGGGGAGTTTCAACCAACCTATAATGCTATAAAAGGAAGTAATCTCTCCATCAGCAAATCATCCTTTCCAATCTTCATTTCATCTTCTTTTAGTTGCTCTCTAGTTGTAGAACACGTTTTTAGAGTTTATGTTTAAATTCTAGTTGTTCATTTCTTTGTTTTTCATGCTTTTACCTTTTGTATTGCTTTTAATTCAAGTTTTTACTTCTGTTCTTTGTTCATTCTGTTCTTTTAAAGTTCTTTAGCAAGTTTCAACTCCCTTCACGCTCGAGAGAGAAGTGGTCAAGCTAGAACTCATTGTACAGCTTATTTATTCATTTAAATTCAATGAAAACTACTTTCCTTATGATTTCGTGCATTTACTTTCATTTAATTATGTTCTAAATTAGTTATCAACCTCCTTGTGGAATGCCTTAGTCAAACGATTTAATTTTCAACATGCTCGGGATTTTAACCAGATTACTCCTAGCACTTTCTTAGGTTGGTTTCTAAAAACTTCTCTTTACGTCTTTTTTTCTATTTGGCCAGTAGAAACTTGATTTATACACCAAAGTCCAACATTGGAAAAGGTGAGTTATGAAAAATAATAGGAAACCAATATGGGATGTGACTTAGGGATAAGCGCATAAAACATGGTCGTAGGCATAGGCCCTCTGACCCATAATGCAAATGAGTTTGTAGATATCCTCTAGGATTGTAATCACACATACGCACATGATTGTAGGTTACCCTAGTCTTTGCAACAACCAAAAGTAATAGTGAAATAGTAGGACTCAAATCCCAAGAAAAGTCAGGAATTGCGCCTGGTGCATTTTCCCAACATAGTGTGTTTTCTATGTTTTGCATCAAAACTAAGGTAGGAGACAAGAAGGTTGAGTTTTATTAAATTGCTTGTTAGTTAGAACCCTGGACAACAACATTTCATCACATTTTGTTTTCTAAATCATAATTACATATTTGAACCGTTCACTTCTTAAAACTGTTTTGAAAAGCAACAAGTCCCTGAGGATTCAACCTTGGATTACTACCAAGTATTACTTGTGACCGTGTCCGCTTGCACGAGTTTCTAATATTTTTAAAGGTAGAGAAAATTCCAACAAGTTTTTGGCGCCGTTGTCGGGGACTTACAAATTTCAGATATATCTTGTGTCTATTGTGGTGATAACCACTTGTATGAGAACTATTCAACTAATCCAGCGTCTATTTTCTATGCAGGTCAAGGTGTCCGGTGGAATTTCAATCCATATTCAAACAATTACAACCCTGGAGGGAGGCATCATCCAAACTTTTCCTGGAGTAACCAAGGGGTAGCTAGTAGCAGTGCGCAAGCACCCGCTCAGCAATACAAGCAAAATTATACTCCTCCTGGTTTTCCAACTCAATCGGCGTCGCAGCCTCAACAATACAATCAGTAAAGAGCTCAAAATAACACTCAGCAAGGTGGTAGCAACGCAAGTTTGGAGGCCATGATGAAAGAGTTCATGACAAAAACAGATGCTGCGATAAGAAACTTGGAGGTGCAAATGGGGCAGATAGCAAATGACCAAAAATCTAGACCCCTAGGTTCATTGCGTGGACACACAAAGAACCCGAAGTGAGACCGTGAGAGAAAAGAGCACTGTAAGGCGGTTATCACAAGAAGCGAACTAAGTTATCAAGGACCCTCACTTCCAGCTGAAGGAACTGATACAGTTACACCTATTCCTGCATCCACCTCCTATCCACAACAAGAAGAGAAAGCAGAACCCGTAAGTTCAGAAGAAAAAAATAAGAAGGCGGATAAAGGTAAGCAAGTAGTGCCCAGCACTACCCCACAGGTAGGTAATATTAAGATCCCTCCACCTTTCCCCCAAAGGCTAGTAAAAAAGAATCAGGATAATCATTTTAAGAAGTTTTTTGAGATTCTAAAACAGTTGCGTATAAATATACTTCTCATAGATGCTTTAGAACAAATGCCTAACTACATCAAGTTCTTGGAAGACACATATCTAGGCGTAAGAAGTTAGGAGAACATGAGACAGTAGCCCTAACAAAGTGTAGTAGTGATGCTCTAGGAAATCCATTGTCTGTTAAATATAAAGACCCAGGTAGTTTTACTATCCCTTGCTCAATAGGTGGTAAGAACTTAGGCAGAGCATTATGTGACTTAGGAGCAAGCATAATCTTATGCCTCTTTCTGTCTTTAAAGAGTTAAATATACGAGAAGCTCGTCCCACTACTATCACTTTACAACTAGCTGATAGGTCCATAAAGAAACAAAAAGGAAAAATAGAAGATGTGTTTGTTAAAGTCGATAAGTTTATTTTTCCCGCCGATTTCATAATTTTGGATTGTGAAGTAGATATTGAGGTGCCGATCATTCTAGGGAGGCCGTTTTTAGCAACTGGAGATACGGTATTCAATGTTCGAAAAGGAGCGATCACGATGAAGGTCAATGATGAGCAAGCAACCTTTAATGTCCTTAATGCGATGTGTCTCCCAGATAAAGTCCAAGACTGCTCTGCGATAGGGGCAATCATGGAGGAACTCCAGAAAATGATTGTGGAAGACTTAGAAGCTGATTTGGAGGCCGCAGAAAAAGAAGCCAAAATTGCGCCCGGCGCAATTTTACCCCAATTTGAGCATTTTGAGTTCTTGCAGCCAACTATAGCGGATTTGAAGACCTTGCAAACTTTCATCATTGAACCTCCATAATTGGAGAAGAAACCCCTACCTTCTCTTTTAAAATATGCTTATTTGGGTTTAAATGATACTTTGTCGGTTATCATTTCTTCTTACTTAACTAATGAACATGAATCTTTGCTTTTGCAAGTTTTATCGAAGTATAAGAGGGCTATTGGATGGACTATAGGGGACATTAGAGGAATTAGCCCTACTTTTTGCATTCACAAAATCATCCTAGAAGAAGGAGCCACCAATTCTATTGAGTGTCAAAGGAGGCTTAACCCCAAAATGAAAAATGTGGTCGAGAAGGAGAACATAAAATGGTTAGACGCCGGGGTGATCTACCCTATTTCTGATAGCAACTGAGTTAGTCCGGTTCAATGCGTTCCCAAGAAGGGTGGTATGACGACGATTACAAATGATGACAACAAGTTGATCCCAACAAGGACGGTAACTAGTTAGAAAGTGTGTATGGACTACCGTCGCCTAAATAAGATATCTCGAAAAGACCATTTTCCATTACCCTTTATTAACCAAATGCTTGATCGTCTTACAGGGAAGGAGTGTTATTGCTTCCTAGATGGGTATTCAGGTTACAACCAGATTTCAATAGCACCGGAGGACCAAGAAAAGACCATTTTCACATGTCCCTATGGGACATTTGCATTCCGGAGGATGTCGTTCAGTCTGTGTAACGCTCCCGCTACCTTCCAAAGATGCATGACTGCTATTTTTTCTGATATGCTAGAAAGAACGGTAGACATTTTCATGGATAACTTTTCTGTGTGGTGAATCTTTTGAAATTTGTTTCTAAAATCTAGAGGAAGTTTTAAAAAGATGTGAAGAGACTAACCTTATGCTTAACTGGGAGAAGTGCCATTTTATGGTACGTGAAGGTATAGTCCTAGGTCACAGAATTTCAGAAAAAGGAATTGAGGTCAATAGGGCTAAAATAGAGGTGATTGCAAAACTACCCCCTCTTATAAATGTAAAAGATGTTAGAAGTTTCTTAGGACACGCGGGTTTCTACCGTCGTTTTATAAAAGATTTTGCGAAAATTTCAAAACCTTTGTGTGAGTTATTAGAAGTGGATCGACCGTTTATTTTTTATAATCATTGTTTGAAAGCTTTTGAGACACTTCAGAATGCACTTAACTCAGCACCTATCATAATTGAACCAGATTGGAATTTGCCATTTGAACTAATGTGTGATGCAAGTGATTTTGCTGTAGGTGTGATGTTTTGTCAACGAAAAGGTAAAGTTCTTCATCTTGTTTATTATACAAGTAAAACTTTGAATAGTAGTCAGTTAATTATACTGTGACTGAGAAAGAACTTTTGGCTGTAATTTTCGCATTTGATAAGTTTCTTTCATATTTGATTGGGACTAAAGTGTAAATGTTTACTGATCATTCTGCACTTAAATACTTGTTTACTAAAAAAGAAGCTAAGCCTAGGTTAATTAGATGGATATTATTGCTACAAGAGTTTGATCTAGAGATAAAAGATAGAAAAGGAATAGAAAACCAAGTAGCAGATCATTTGTATAGGTTAGAGTCTTCTTTGCAGCATGATAGTTGTAAGATTAGAGAGCATTTTATCGACAAGCATCTGTTAGTTATTTCTGAAGTCCCTTAGTATGCTGATTATGCAAACTATCTGGTTAGAAATATAATTCCTAATGACTTTAGTAAGTACCAGATAAAGAAGTTCTTTCATGATGTTAGGTTTTATAGATGAGATAAACCTTTCTTGTTTAAACTAGGACCTGACAATATTCTTCACAGGTGTGTCGCTGAGCATGAACAGAAGGAGATTCTAGAGGCATGCCACAAATTTCCATATGGTGGACATTTTGCTGGACGAAAGACTGCGGCAAAGGTTCTCCAAAGTGGTTTCTTTTGGCCGTCCATATTTCAAGATGCTCACATATTCACTCAAGGTTGTAACTGTTGTCAAAGATCAGGTAACTTAACACGGAAACATGAGATGCCCTTAAACCCAATATTGGAAGTTGAACTTTTCGATGTTTGGGGCATCAACTTCATGGGTCCGTTCCCACCTTCATTCGGTAAGACTTACATTCTCTTAGCAGTTGATTACGTTTCAAAATGGGTTGAGGCTTTGGCCACCCCTACTAACGATGCCAAGGTAGTTTCTCTCTTATTGCAAAAGTTTATCTTCACTAGATATGGTACAGCTAAATGCTTGATTAGTGATGAGGGTACGCACTTTTTAAATAGAGTAGTAAGTACTTTGTTGAAAAACTATAACATTCATGACAAGATTGCAACTGCATATAACCCTCAAACTAATGGATTAGCGGAGGTATCAAATAGGGCAATAAAGTCAATTTTAGAGAAGTCCATGAATGTGAATAGGAAAGACTAGGCTATTAAGCTTGATGATGCTTTGTGGACGTATAGAACTGAGAGTTGGATCTAAGAACCTTGCTAACGAACAAGACCCATAGAACTCAATCCCAAAAACCCCGAAAACAAGTATGAAATCAACCCAAGGAAAAGTTTAAGAACGGATTACCTTGATGATCAATATCAAGAGTAGAGAAAACTCGTTTCTAAACTCGTGATTCGAATAACTCCACAAGAGGTATGATCAACACCGCTTGAATGATCCTAACATGCAAATTCTAAAGACTCAAGAA
>NW_019104576.1:860457-895790 GCF_001995035.1 Momordica charantia
ACTCAAACGACCGAGAAAAAGTTCGAAACAAAGTTAAAACATAGTAAAAACAGCATCTAAAACCTTCTTTTTACGCATGTAAACAAGCGTAATCAATGGATGTGACTGACGTGATATACTAGCGCCATCAACAACTCTCATTAAAGTGATAACTTTATCAACAACTCTTGTTTATGTATTTGTAGCTTCATCGAAAATCTCATTTAACACAACCTTGCTTTGTGGTTTATGATCTCTAATGTGGTATTCTTATAAGAATGTAGCATTTGTCAATATAAACACTTTGTTTTCTTGTGGATCGAAGAATAGTCCACCTCTCGTTTCCTTGGGGTAACCTACGAATAGGCACACTTTTGAACGAGATTCTAGTTTCTTCGGGTTTGTCACTAACACATGTGCGGACATGCCCAAATTCTAAAGTGACGTAAAATAGATTTATGTCCCCTCCATAGTTCAAAAGGTGTTTCAGAAACACTTTTTGATGGAACTGTGTTCAAAATGTATACTGCAGTCTCTACTACAAAACCCCAAAATGAGGCAGGCAATTGAGCATAACCCATCATAAATCGAACCATGCCTAACAGGGTTTTATTTCTCTTTTCTGGTACACCATTCTGTTGAGGTGTACTAGGTGCTGAGAGTTGAGATGTAATTTCATGTTCTATCATATAGTCCTGGAATCATAAATCCTTATACTCTCCACCCCGATCAAATCGAAGTGTCTTTATCGTCTTACATAATTGGTTTTCAACTTCAATCTTGCACTCCTTAAACTTTTTAAGGGCTTCAGACTTATGTTGCATTAGGTAGAGATATCCATACCTTGAATAATCATATATGAAAGAGATGAAATACTCATACCCTCCCCTGGCTTTGTCATTCATCGGATCACAAAGATCTGAATGTACCAGCTCCAAGGGTTCTTTGGCTCTGTAACCTTTTCCAGTAAAAAGTCTTTTAGTCATCTTGTCTTCAAGACAAGATTCACATAGAGGTAAGGAGTCATCTTCTAACTAGCTTAGAAGTCTACTCTTAACCAATCTCTCAATCCTATTGAGATTTATGTGACCTAATCTTAGGTGCCAAAGATAGTTATTTTTTTAGGAGAAGTTTTGTGCCTTTTATGTTGAGTTTTAGCATTTTTAAACAACTCTGTATTTAAAATTGCTGTAGTTATGGTTGGTCTTAACACATATAAGTTGTTTTTAAGTTTTGCAAAGCAAATGTTAACACCATTTCGTGAAATAAACACTTCATTTAATGAAAAAGAAATAGCATAACATTGTTCCAGTAGATAAGAAATTGAAATTAAGTTTCTCTTTATTTTAGGAACTACATATACATTATCTAATAATATATATGTATTCTTGTCTAAAAACAACTTTAGTTCTCCTACTACTACTGCTGAGACGACATCTCCCGTTCCGACTTTGAGAGTCATCTCCCCAACATAAAACTACCTCCAGGAACTAATTCCGTTAAACGAAGAACAAACATGGTGAGTGGCCCCTGAATCCAGTATCCATGCAGAATCATCATTCTCTACTAAGCAAGTTTCAAGAACAAGTAAATCATGTTTACCTAATTTGACTTTCTTGTTTTCGGCCAAGTATTTTGAGCAGTTTATTTTCCAGTGCCCATCCACTTTGCGTCCATGGATTTTGACTATTAATGGTAAGTCAATCCTTCACGAGTGTTCGTAACCATAACTGAGTCAAATTACCGTTTTACCCCTATGTTACATCTTGTACCTTAAGTACTGTTGATCCTCTAATCAACAACCCAGTTATGGTCCAACCAATAACCAGAAGTCCCTATCGGGCCAGTGAGAGGGTGGGGCCCCTTGTTCAAGTCTCGGAGTCAACACTTAAGAGAACACTCATCTACTTACCCTAAAGTTGAGAAGGAGTGAATTCCATCTTGTGTAGTTATGTTCCCAGCTCCCCACTAGGCCTCGTTCCTATAAAGGAGGAGCCCTAACAAGCAGGAGTCCATAACTCACTCAGGATTGAGATTGAGTTACCTGGTCATCCTATTGAAATATTAATCTATTAACCAACGGTGTTACAACTAAAGATTAATTATTTCGTGGTCCGGTCTTATACAAACTCATTGTATAGGATACTCTCACTCGCATGTCTCCACACGAATGACCTAGATCAAGTCATTTGTAATTTTTACAAAGTGGGTCGTATCCACAGTTTTAATTTTATTATTTATTTAATTTATTTATTTATTAAATTAAATTAACGTATAATTATGTTAATTATGGTTTTTACCATAATTAACAAACCGACCACTTCCGAGCATTTTTGTTGAGAAATAGTGAGGTGAAGAGTTGGAAGTTACTCATACTCTCCCTCTTTTCCCTCTTGGGTTAAAAACACAGAGTGTTCGTTAGTTTTTCCCTGTAAAAATGAAAACCTCTCTCTCATTCACTAGCATAATTTTTCTCATTTGTTTCCTTTCAAAGAACAAAGATCCCACAATCGGTTCTTAATCCTAGAGTCATAGTGAGGAGACGATATTGTCCCACATTTAGTTCATGCATTTGGGTTCGTTCGTTCGTGCAGAAACAAATTTCGTGCTCGAGGAAGGACTGTCAACCGTTTTCAAATGTAAGTCGTTTTTTCCTCCCAAGAGGCTTAACTTCAATTTTAATAGAAATGTTTTGTTTTTGAAAATCGGTAACGTATAATTTCTAAACCGAGTCGAATCCGTTCAACAGCTTCCACTAGGGATTCGATCCTATTAGTATTTACTTCCTAAACAAGTTGAAGTGCGATCTCTTAGGACGGTTGTTCGAGTTAGACTTCTAGAACGCGTTGTCGTCCTGCCTCTTCAGGCGGTTGTTCGTGTTTGGCCCCCTTAAAACGCTGGAGTTCGGCCTCTCGAGATAATTGTTCAACAATATGGTGGGATAGTTCGGAAATTGGCGCAGTTGAGTCGACCTGAGTACCCTCACCTAAGCGATTGGCAATTTCCCAATCACGATCGAACGCCGAAATAAGTTGGCCGACATCAACTTGGGGCACATTTTTCATTATCCAATTTACAGTGAAGTTCAAACCACCGTATTCCAAATCCTTCACATATACCTTGAAATTAGGAAAGTGAGACATTGTTCCATGAAGCAAGTCAAAATCCCCCAGTTGAGCTTCAGTACCAGCAAGCCTCGATTTGATATCTGTTATTTTGGCCACGGATTCAGTGAGCTGAGTTTCAGAGTCATAAAGTTTGGTCTCGATCTCGACAAGCATGGATTCAGTATTGCTGAGTTTAGTTTCTGCCTAAGAGTGTTTGGCTTCTACATCAGCGAACTTATTCTCTACATGAGATCTCAATTCAGACTCAGATGCAAGCTTGTTTTCCGCTCGTAATCTTAACTTTGACTCGTTCAATAAAAGCTCATTTGATTTTGCTTTTGATTTATCTAGCTTATGAATTTCCGACTTCAGTTAAACTCTTTTAGAAAGTAAAACACGATTGTCCTCCTCCATAGGTAAGTTGCACCTTGAAGTTGTTATTCTCAATCAAACACTTCTGATACTGAAGTAGCGATAAAACCATTTTCTCCTTCCACGCATCAAATTTGTGTTTCAACAGTTCAAACTTGGCTTGGTTCTGTTTTAATTTAGATATTGCTAATTCATGTTATTTCTGTTGAAAAGAGCAGACATCAGCTCTTTTGGTAGCCTCAGATAGTTTGATCTTAGTTCGACAGTACGCTAAGTTGCAATGTGAAAGCTTGACATTCGTAACAGCGCTTTGGCACAAGAGGATTAGAGTTTGAGGTGAAAGTAAAAACACAAGAGTAGATTTAGCCAAGTTATTCATAATTGAACAAAATGAAAACAAAAATTCGACTTACTCTGATGGCACTGGAAATTGTTTCTTTGACGAGGTCAGTCCCAGTGGATTGTTTCACATTCCACACAGAATCAACGCTGTCTTTGGTGAAGCTTGGGTAGATCTTGTTCGCCAGAGTTGAAACTTCTTCCCCATGTTTTACACAAAGGGGGGAAAATTGAAAATCATCAGGAGATCTTGATTCTTCGAAAGAAATCTCTGCAACAATATCTATGCCCTTGCTTTCTAGAGGAGCCTTAAATTGAACCTCATCTAACTCCTAAAGAGAAATTCTATGTGCTCCTTCCAAAATCTCGTACTCAAAATCAGAAACTCTTGGTGGAGTAGACAGAACAATTGGGATAGGAAGAGAGGGAGGTACAGCTTTTATGTGTTTCAGGCTCAAGAGCAGTGAACTCTCCCTCCGAACGAACACACTTTTTTCTTCTCAACTGAGCTCCCTCACTCTGATTTTTTTCATTGCTACAGATAGTAGCTTGTTCCTTTTGATGATCAGGGGTAGCACGAGGTGTTGAAACTCCTTCGACTCCCAGGGGACCTTTTTCTATAATAGTTTGACCTCTCCTGATTTCTTGGATTTAAACGAAGTTGGAGAGGATGTTTAAACTCCAAGAACGTCTTTTGTCGATTTTGGCGAAGTAGTTGACTGGGGCTAAGTAGCTGACTGAGCAGCTCTATCTGATCCTTCATTTTGAGGAACACTGAGTTGGCGAAAGCTACCAAGTAGTGTAGCGGGGTGAGAAGACATATCTGCCGAACAAGAAAAAATGTGAAAAGGAAAGCAATACAAAAATAAATGTGTTCAAATGTGTTCGACAACTTGAACAACACATACCTCTTGGTAGCTCATGAGCCACACCACAGTTTCTCAAATTCTCATTAGTAAGGAAAATGAGGTTATAGCGATCTTGAGGGGAGAATGTTACACAGCCAACCAAAATTGATCTTATCTCCTTAGTTAATTATGGTGGAGGCTCAATCAAGCCTGCAAAAAAGTTCCAGAAGGAACAGGGTCATAACGAATTTAGAAAGTTCAATGGATAATAAAGGAAGAGTTAATCTTACTCAATCTACTGAACTCAGTAGGAACTTCACGATAGGGAGCTCCTTCATTAGTCAACATTAGCCAATTTTTAGACACAAAACCACCTTTCTTTCCAATTTTTTCATGGAAGTATGATTGTTAACAATGGAGGTGAATCCTTTCTCCATAACAGGATCATTCACTAGTTTGACGAGTCTTTAATAGCAACTTCGATAGAAGCGACGTGGGCTTTGGAAGACTTCTTCACGGTATGAGATGCTAACATTTGCTGTACTAAGAGTACACTTGTCCTATTCTTGTTAAATCTCCACCACAAATCCCAGAAACCCATTAGATTACCTCAACCATTTCGTGCTAATTAGGCAGGGGCTAAATTAATCGCATTTAAGAATAGTTGGGCGAAAGGATGAAGAGCGAGACGAACCCTATATTCAAACATTTGGGGATAAAAATTTGGGCAACCAACAGGAGACTTGTCGATAGTCTTACCCTCAACAGGAATCCTAAGTTTGATGTCATCGGGAATGGAGTAATTATACCTAAGGACGTCAAGAAGTCCTTCAAGACAATTTGAGGGACAGAAATTTAAATTCAAGCTCTTGCTATTTTCTGAATTTGAATGAGAGGTTCTCAGGTGATGAGCCCCGGAAACTTGAGCCTTAGGGGGAGCTTGATAAGAAGAAGGTCTATGCGAACTAGGGTCGAAAGTTTTTTTCCTAGCCATTAATCGACTAAAATCAAGAAATCTAAACAAATTAGGTTGAGATATCGATAGAATCTAAGTCAGAGAATTACCTAGATTTAGGAAAAGCGACAGAAATCGAGTGAATCTTCTTTGTGAAACCGAAGAGGCGACGATGAAAATGGGTTTTACCCTAAGTCGAATGAAACGATTTAGAGAGGAGAATCAAACGAGGAAGATTGCAATGAAGTTGAGCCTCAACGAGGCGCAATTAGAGCTTAAATACGTAATGACTA
The DNA here is from genome assembly GCF_001995035.1 of Momordica charantia. The sequence goes on from NW_019104576.1 coordinate 866,351, forward strand.
TTCGCCCTCAGTTTGTAAAAGGGGAAAAGTTAACAATTCTGACTCATGATGTGGAAGAATAGGTTATGCCACGTAGAAGACAACTACAGTAAAATGGCTTCGAATATTTTCAAAGTTGGGGGCTAATGATGAAGGTAGAATTTTATTTAAATGACACATCATCATAAACTCAATAGAAAGCCACCGGCATGACCCTCGCAAGGTGAAGTTGAGAAGCAAGTTTTGGTTTACTATCGAACTAAATCATTTATGCTACAGGAATCTCCGAACTTAACTCTAACATACGATTGCGTAACCATACAACCTCATTTCGTCCTTAATGCGTATTTCACACCTATATCTCGAGAACAACCGTGAATTTGAATATATGATACTAGCGGTTACCTATACTCTCTATAAATATCCTGAAATTAAATGGGAAAGGTACACAAACTTTGATATTGGAAATTTGAGTAAATTGAATCCTGTATTGAAGTGGAGTGTTAACTCCTTTCTTGCAAGATCCATCTCTTATCTTCGAGTGATCTTGGAGATCGTATTGCTTTAATCGAAATTCTCAGTTAGAACTAGAATGATTATGGGTGTTTTGGGCATGGATTTGAAACAGCAACAGAGAGGAGTATTGGTGAAGAAGGGGGAGGGAGAGAGAAAGAAAGAAAAGAGGAAATTAAAAAGGAAAAAATGCCACATAATTTATAAATAATATAAAATTAATAAACATTCCTATATCTTTTTCGAAAAAAAAAGGTATTCTTTTATCATCTAAAACTTGTCACCTCAGCAATCAGCATTCCTTATCAGTGCTACAAAGTTTGACTCTAAGTACATTTTAGAACTATTTTCTAAAGATCGATGACTAAACTATCAAATTTTGAAACTTAAAACTAAATAGGAATCTACCTTCAAACTCATGGATTAAAAGTGTATTTTATTCAAGTTTAAAAAACATGTCACTCACAATTAATTTTCTACAACTATTAAATTATATCAATTAAATTTAATCATAAAATGTGTTAGGAAATGTTTTGATTTAACTTAAATTAATTTAATAATTATCATATTTAATTACACTTAATCTTTTAATATAAAAAATTTGGAAATTCAAGAATTTGGCACCTTTCTCATTTTTCACAACTACAAAATGGCTCTTTTTCGTCTCTTCTATACAATAACTCTGAGCTATAATTTCTTTTCTTTACTCTTTTTCTCTCTCTAGATTTTTCGATGCTAAATCTCTCTTTTCGTCTCTCCAATAAAATAACTAGAGCTATAAAATATTAGCCATGAAAATTTTCTAACGTTTTCCCCCTCTGATCCTCACAGTTTCTTTTGACATCATCAACATTTTCGTCTTCAGGACCTAACATTCTACTACTATAATTTGCCAAATTCATGGTTCCGTCAACCATCCCTATCAAATGTTAAGTTTCATGCTCTTATATTTTACAGATGTACTATAGAAAATTTCAATAGTAATGTAAGTTGAATAGAGAATTTTATCCCAAAAAAGAAAAAAAAATTTAATTTAATTGATAATGTACTCTATCGCTCCCTATAATGTATTACTTCAGGGAGAGATTGAGAACAAAAAACCATACAAAGATCTAAGAGATTTCGCTTTAACCATGGTTTATGGAAGAAAAATAACATATAATGATTGGTTGGTATAATTATCATTGCCTGTTAAAACCGTATTTTCCCTTTTTTTTCTTTTAATAAACAAGTATGATTTCAGCAGGATTTTCTTCCTTTTTTTCTTTTTTAATAAACAAGGATGATTCAATATTATAAAAAAGTTTGATGTAATGTGTTTTTTGTTTACTTTTTATTTTTCCTTAAATATATGGAAGGAAGAAAAATAATTAAAATTTTTCAAGGTCATTTAATCCAACTCTTGGTATTGTTGGAGGACATATGCCGACCTAGACTTCATAAACACTTTTCGCACATACATTATCTTTAATGAAACAGAATGCAAGTCCATTTAAATGAAAATTTAAAATATATATTTGCTATTTTCTCTCTTTCGTTATTTATTGAACTCTTTCAAATAACCCAACAAATATATATATCTATATATATATTTTTATTTATTCAAATTTGAAATTTCACCGCGAAATATTATGTTCCAAGATTTGTAAAACATGGCAGGTGAATCTGACTAGTAAATGAAAAAGAAAGATCTCATATATTTGGGGCATGAGCATAAACAGAATACCAATTGCAGCCATCAAACTACTACTCAGCTGGCTTACTGCCTTTGTAGTTGCTTACTAATTGCATTTGGACATCATTAGAAACTGCTAAATGCTCCTTGTATTCCATTGTGAACTCTCCTTTACCCTGAAAATATTTCAATATCAACGTTATCAACACCATTTTTCAACTCAAGTATAGCACAATTGATAAAGCACTTATATCATTCCAAAAGATCGGTAGTTCGATCATGACAAAAATAACTAACATCTTTATGAAAATTAATGGAATTCAGTTTCATGCACCAGACGAGATTTATGTAACAAACCTGAGTCATCGAACGGAGAGATGTCGAGTACCCAAACATATTATTTAATGGGACCTGCAAAGCATGAATGATTTTTTAGTGTACAGAGATTGAATACAACGATAACGTGAAAATAAACTAATATAGTTTTTCTCTCCTCCCCTCCTAATAACCGTTTATGAGAAATAGAAGTAAAGAGAGTTTTTTTTAAATAAAAAATAAAAGTAAATAAAGATATTGAGCAATCAAAAGCAAATTTGGTAAAAAAGTTCCAACTGCTTGTGGCCAAAAGACAATACCAGAAGATATTGAAAACTAACAAAGCTAATTTTCGTTTTTTCTTCTCGTTCTCTTTTTTCTCCTTTTACTTGGTCCAAAACCACTGCTTCCCTTTAGTGAGTCCAATAAGATGTATTTCTTTTTTTTTTTAATAAGAAACTTTGAGAACCTTTTATTAAACAAAACCGAAACGTACAACCAACGGGTTGGGGTAGAGGCAACCCCACCCAAAAGCTAGACCAACTCTTTCCAATTGTTCATGAACAAGGAAAGGTTGAGATTACAAAAGAATTTCATGTAATTAATACACCACCGAGAAGCGGTGTGCTTGTACATTCCTACAAAACATGTCAAAAGGAGTAATTTTATCCTCAAAGACCTGAGAGTTCCGTTCTATCCAAAGATGCCATAAAAGAGCTCTGGAAGCACACTTCCATATGAATTTAGCCTTCTTAGGAAGCATCCACCCATGAAGAACTTCCAACATCCAATCATCTATATGTTTTGGAAAGCATGTCGCCACCCGAAAAATGTTCAAAAGAAAATGCCAGCCCCTTGCCGCAAAGTGGCAGTGAGTGAAAATATGATCAATGGTTTCACTGCTTCCATTGCAAAGACTGCAAACTGAGGGGAAGATCAGCCAATTTCTGCACTTCTTTTGGAGTAAATCATGTGTGTTAAGACTTCTGTGGGCTAAGGACCAAAGAAACACCTTAATGTTCTTTGGAGCTTTGAAATTCCAAACCGCCAAGATGAGGGGGGATCTTAAGGAAGGGTTGCAGTCCACCATTTCGAGCCGAGCAGAACGTGTAGAAAAAAGCCCACCTTTTCCTAGTGACAAAACTACATGGTCCTCTCCTTCCCCAAGTCTCACCACATCAATAGTATGAATAAGGTTGATCCTTCTCACTACAATTCCAGCAAGCAGCAACCGTGGCCTTTTTTTTGGTGGAAATATTAAACAAATCAGGGGAAACTTTGTTGAGGGGCCTCTCTCCTATCCATGTATCCAACCAGAATTTTATACGATTCCCTTTCTGCACCTTGAAATTCAAAAATTTGGAGAAGGTGCTGTTTTTGGCAATCTCATACCATGGTCTACCTCTAGCACTACCTTTGGGAGGGAGTACCCCACCCATTTTTGTCTTCACCATAAATACTGACCATCACTCTCCTCCATAAGGCGTGGGGTTCTCGAGTGTATCTCCAAAGCCACTTAAGAAGAAGGCTATTATTCCGTTGCTGTAATGCCCCTATATCCAGCCCACCGAACTGCAAGGGGAGGCCAGTTTTCCCCCAATTTACCAGGTGGTTGCACGCCTGAGGCTATTATTCCGTTGCTGTAATGCCCCTAATATGCCTCTTTTTTGGGAGGCGTGGGTCTTCCCATATAGACGATCGTAGAACCCTACAATCTCCTGCTCAATTTCTTTTTCTGCAGTAAGAAGCTCCCCTGAGTCTATTTCTAGCATTGAAATGCTAGCTTTAGATTTCCTAGCCGATGCCCATTTATGGAAAAAACTGGAATTCTCATCCCCCTCTATTGCATTTTTTAGCCCACTTTCTTTGTTCACTGATTACTATGCTCAAGTAGGACTTTTTTAGCTCCTCTCTGTCTTTCCTCTCAACTTCAAAAATCAGGCCATCCATTTCTAATTGACCAAGGGTTTCAATTCTGTTTTCACAATTCTTTAAAGCATCTTCCACTACCCCAAAGGTCTCTCTGTTCCATTTTTTTAACAAGGCTTTAAGAGCTTTCAATTTTCCCATAAAATCGTATCCTGACCACTTCAGAAGGGAGGGAAGTCCACCAGGATTCTACATTTTCCTTGAAAATGGGGTGGTCTAACCACATATTTTCAAAACGAAAAGGACGGTCCCCATTTTTTATTTTCAAGCTTTAAGCATAGGGGGACCGTCCGACGTCGTTCTAGGGAGCCTAATTAACTCCACCTCTTTGAAAGCCTCCACCAGCTATTAGAAAGGAAGAATCTATCTATCCAAGTGGCTACGGTCTCTCCCTTCCACCGGACCAAGTAAAGGAGCCATTCTTCATGGGAACGTCAACCACTTCCAACTCATCAATCAACAAGTTGAATTTCTTCACACTTCTAGTAATTCTTCCCCATTTGATTTCTCTGTTACTCTTCGCACCACATTAAAATCCCCTCCTAAACACCAGTTCTCAAAACAAAGACAATTCAAATCCTGTAGCTCCTCCCAAAAATCATCTCTACCTTTATGGCTAGAAGGCTCGTAGGCTCGTGTTATCCAGCCAGAAAAACTATCTTTGAAGTTAACAAAAATAGAGACCGAGAACGAACCTATCACTGAATCCTCTACTTGCACCGAATTTTGGTTCCATAAGATGATAATACCGCCAGCCGACCCAACAGCTTCCAACTCCACCCAACCTAAATGCCTGGAGCTCCATATAGATTTCATTAAACTTCCATCTATAGCCTATAACTTTGTTTCTTGCAAGATAGCCACGTCCGGATTAGCTTTAACCAAAAGAGACTTAACAAGAGCTCTCTTGGGAGGAGCATCGAGCCCCCTTACATTCCAGAAGAGGACTTTCATTTAGAACATCTCTGTCCCCCTACTACGTCGGTCTCTTCTTCTATTTCCCTCTCCATAGCCCGGAGCGAATTAGTAACTTCTCTAGCTTTTTTCTTCGTTGAGACGCTCCTCTTAGTAGACAAAGGCCCAATACACATCTTACACTTGCACAAATTACGGACCAGCTCTTTGGAAAAAGGAAAATGCTCGGATTCCTCTTCCTCTTCCCTCGAATCTTCCTCCTCTAAATCTTGTTCTTGTTCTGGAGATGGTTCTAAACTCGTTAAAGAGTTGGACTCTTCGCCTTCCTTTTCCAGGAGCCTTTCTTTTTCATGGGGGAAGACCCCCCTCTCCCGTATTTCGCCTTCTCTAAAACAGTCAAAATAATCCTCAGGGATATCATCCAGAGTTTCAGCAAATGGTGTCGCTACCACCATTTCCTCTTCCACACTGCTTAGGCTAAAAACAGACGAATTTGACTGTCCTTTAAACCTCTTATCCTTCTGATTCGATCCCTACACTGAAGCTGGCTCCATAGAGCAAACTTTCTACTTCTTTGAAATAACAGAGTTTGGTTAAATTTAGAGAATGAAACTAACCTTTCTTTCTGTGCACAGAGGCACAGGAAATTTGTCCTTATTCTTCGCTAAGTCAAGCTTGGGGCCCACTCCATCCTTTTCTCCTTTTTGAGCTTTCATGTGATCAGAATGTTGTATCAAAGTGCCGTTCAGAGTTTCCTTATCCAGCTGTCTCATAGAGGAAAGGGATGGAGGTGGATACTGTATATTGACCACCGGATAGTTGCACCCATCCTCCATTCTCCACCAATCAATAGTGCTGAAGCTCTGGTCTGCACTTCCTTGGTGAAAAGATCTTGCCGCCTCTAGTGAGAAACCGCCGTAGACTCCGACATCTTTTCCGGCAAGCCATTTACTATCTTCAAAAGAGACCACCTTTGCTTGAAAATAGATGGGGCCATCCATCAAACTGATTTCCGCAGGGATAAAACCATAGTAGTTGCTTTTGACTTTAATAGCCACATCAAAACATTCTATGAAGCTGGAGTTACTGTCGTCGTAGTCAATGAAGCCCCCAAGGGCATTGCCAATCACCTTAAATAATTATAGCCAAAGTCCATAAATGTAAGGGAATATTTCTAATCTTAACCCAATTACCGTAGGAAGGAAAGAGGAGAGTTGTAGTGTGAAGGACTGGGTTCCAGGCTTCCAGCTTTACCGTTAAAGGGCCAAAGGTGACCCAAGGTTTGTTGGAAAGGAGGAGGCACGCCATTTCTTTCGAGGGATATTTTAGAAGCACCTTATCCGCCTGAAAAGGGTTGATAATGAAGGAGCTTTCCATTTGTTCTTTCACAAAATTCAAAATGCGGCTCCAATCATCGTGGAAATCCCGACGCATGATCACTATGGTATCTTCCCAATTTAGAATTCTGACTTCCTCATTTCTAGCCCCTTTTCTTTCTAAAGACTTCTGTTCCAAGTCTCTTTCCATCGGTTCCACTTTCTTCTTTTTTGTCTTTACTATCTCTGCGAAGGATTTTTTGTTTCTAGACATAAAGATCACTATTGGGGGAAGGATAAGAACTCACCTTTTGTGTGGAGAAAATCTCCTCCTTTCCATACAGAAAGTCCATAATCAGCTCACGAAAAGCCCGCCAAACTTTGCAGTCAACGTCCGACGGTAGCACCAAGTTCCCCCCCCCCCCAAGCTTTGAACCCTTGTTACCTCCAGAGAACTTCCTCTCTTGTTTTTCGTTTTATGGATCCATAGGAAGCCCCCATTGCAATTCGTCTTCCTAAAAAATTTTTGGGTCTGAGGGGACAAAAGAAAATCGTCCACGATATCTGCAATCCAAACAGCCGTCATCACCTCCACTGTAATCTCAAAACTTCTTCTACCATGTTTCTCAACGATCCTAACAAAGTTACCATTTTTCTTTTTGTCGTAGTCGCATGAGAACAGCTTGCTCTCTATCCTTACCGTGAGTTTTCCCATCGAAAATCAATTCAGGTTGAATCATTATCAGACGCGACCAGTGGGCAGGAAGGGAAACTCCATGGAAGGGGAGGAGATAGCTCATTTTTCGTGTCCCAAAGAGAGTCGAACACACCAGAACCCCAGTGAGAAGATAATCTCTAATAAGATGTATTTCAAAGCTTTAAATCTACATATTTAAGCTACTTTGTAGACTTAAATGATTCAAAATATACTTTTTTTTTACAATTTGAAATCAATAGCTCTTTAGCTTTTATCCTTATAACCGGGACACCTGCACCTGTCCCATGGCTCAGACCCAAAAACCATCAAGAATTTTTGGCATTAAGCTTATTCAAAGGCATGGTAGACATGTGATACCACAAGGTCTCATTGCCAACAGAGCTGCCCTTTAGGGCCATGCAGATATATTTTATTAAAAACGTGCATGTACTAGTACAACTTCAGAAATTTACATGTCTTTTGTCCCTACTCCCTACTTAGATAACCACAAATACACATACACAGAGAATGGTTTAACATGCAAGGCAAGAATTTAGTAGGAAAAAAACCGAAAAAGTGCACAACGAGATAATTATGAGCAATGATGAGATTGCCATAAAACGATACACAAAAATTAAAGAAAAATTGCATACATTTGCCGTAATTATAGAGTCATCTCCATCCTGGTCATTTCCAACAATAACACCTTTTCGCCTGAAAAAGTAAAGTGGGACAAACGCTTTCAGCAAAGTAGAAAAAATTGTAAAGAACTTTCACTTCAGTTCTTGGTTAGAGACAATAAATGGTAGACTATAAATAAACCACTCACTTGTTGATATCACCACCAACGGTTCCCTGAAACTCTGTAGGTACTTTCACTTCCACCAACATAACAGGCTCCAATATCACTGGTTTTGCAGCCGTGTAACACTGCCATCGGGAAAACAAAAAAATGATCAATAATATTCTTCTAAGTCCTTTTTTTTCTCCCATGGTGATGGCTTTGGGGGGTAACAATAAACTTTGGATAAGAGATGTACCTGTCTAAATGCATATATTGCAGCTAACTTAAATGCAAGTTCACTAGAATCAACAGCATGAGAAGCACCATCAGTCAAGACCACGCGAAGGTTCTCGACAGGATGCCCGATTAATGAGCCACTGAGCCAAGTATTTTAAAAAGTCAAATATAAGATGTTGTAAAATGAGCACAATATGATCTATTTGATAAGATTTAAAAACAAATATAATATCGTATTGCTACAATCAATTCAGAACAATAGAAATATCATACGAGTTGGCAGCTTCTCTAAAACCCTTCTCGATTGCAGGGATAAAATTTGATGGTATAGCTTGTCCAACAATTATGTTCTCAAACTCAAATTTAGTTGGTGATCCTTGAGGAAGTGGTTCAATATATCTGCCAATATAGATACCCAATAAAAGTGTCGTTAAAACCATCACCTCACCCAAATAGTATTAGATAACGTGATCCCCCACCCCCATTTGTTGTAATAAAAAAACGTGGGACAATATAATTATCACGACAAGAAGTAAAATAGTAACAGAAATTAGCCAAGAGTATTAAAAAGGCAAGCAATTTTAATTCAGTGAATATGATAAAGTGCAAATATAGCTGTTCAGGGAAAGAATGGGCAGAACTAAGTAAATAGTGGAACTAAGATAAATATGGAGCTCTCAAAATCAATTATTACCTTTTGTAATTCAGAATTTTGATTCTGTTCCACTTTGAGTTCCATGGAGGCGGTAATAGAGTGGGAATGATATCACGAAAAAAGATTAAAGAATTGTCTAGAAATCAAATTTTTAAATTTCCTTTTCAATCATCTTAATAACTTTTTTTTAACTTTCTCAATTTTGACTTACCCCTAGTGCCGACGTGCTTCCATAATTTGTTTTAAAAAATCATTTTCCTAACTATCTTAATACTAATATCTTTTGTTTTGCAAGATTAAAAGATATATATATATAAAAAATGAAAAACCTTAGATATTTACATCTCATACTCTTGTCGAGCAATTATGATTGTTATTATTTATTTAAAAATAAGGATAAATACACTTTTATTCCGTGAGTTGAAGGTAGGTTTCTATTGTCCCTAAGTTTCAAAATCTGATAGTTTGGTATCCAACCTTTATAAAATGGTTCTAAAACGTCTCTAAAGTCGAACTTCCATTATTGTTATTAACAGAATCCTAACATGCAAGTTTGAGTTCAAAGACATTTTAGATTCCAAAGGTCAAGGACCAAATTATAAGTTTTTGAAACTTAAGAACCAAATAAAAACCGACTCTCAAACTAAGAGACTAAAAGTGCATTTTACCCTAAAATAAATAATATTTCAATTAATACTTAAAAATTTAATGTTAATGTTTATTAATGAACTACATAAATAACATAGATAGAAAACACGAGAAATACAAACCATTCTTTTCTATTTTTGTGCTTTTTTGGATTCTAAACATTATTTAAAATTTGCGGCCAAAGGTGCATCCAGTTCTTGTCTACTGAAACATAACATGATTCTTCGATATAGCTTCCAAATAGCCTTGAATCTCTATTTCAAAATTATGGTTAGTTCAATTTTATATGCAAGACTGTTATTATGAAGAAGTGACCAAGCGTAAGATCATTACAATTTTCACCATGAAGGAATATAAGTGGCACTTACCCACATACTCGTCCATACTGGCCTTGGCCTCCTGTCTGTTTTTTATGTAGATAATCAAATTCAGCACGTTGCGTGACAGTCTCTCTGAAGTTTACTCGGGGCTTTCCAACAGTTGCGTCAACCTACAGAAGCATGTCCACCCAAAAAAATAATCCACTTAGAGTTCCAATTCTAAACACAAACAAGAAATCTTCTTTTTTTTTCTCCCTCCAAATATATAACATCAAGATATCTTTAAAAACAAAATGAGAGAATGCAATAAACCTTGTACTCTCTCCTAATGCGTTCAACATAAATATCCAAATGCAACTCTCCCATCCCTGAAATTATTGTCTGCTCACAGAAATAGTAAAAGAAATGCATTAAGATATGAACTAGGAGTTCAAAAATTATATAAATGAGAAATTATAAATAATGGTACCTGCCCGCTCTCTGGGTCTAACCCAACACGGAAAGTAGGATCCTCTTTTTGAAATCTATTCAAAGCCTTTGAGAACTATTGGAAGCGTCAAGAAAAAACATTCAGTTAAAGAGTAATACTACTTTGATCCCAGTCACCCTCACAGGGGAATCAACTCACCTGTCCTCCAGAATCTTTTGAAACCGGTTGTACAGCCAATGACATCACTGGCTCAGGGACATTCATAGAAGTCATGGTGTATTTAACTGACCCATCTGTAAATGTATCTCCTGATAACCCAACAGTGTAGAATATCATGAAAATACATACTAGTATACAAAAAAAAGTTTTGAATAGGAAACAGTTCAACATCTCCTGTCCCCATCCTCGCATAACATGTAATAATACTACCTCAAAATTTTCATAAGGATGTCCTGTGTAAAATAGGACCAATGCTTCTCTAATTATCAAAACTTTGAAGTCCCTCGAGGATAATTTCAGCCTTAATATAGGATAACCTTCCTCATCATATTAAATTGGATTGCTCGGGTAAAATACCAGTTTGGGGAAATACACATGGATAAGAGACACACCTGATGCGCAGTCTACACCAAAAACTGCAACTATTTGCCCAGCATGTGCCTCTTGAATATCCTGCAGGCAAAGAAACATATCTTTGAGCGAGGAAATGCATCTTATTATTAAAAGACCTTATGCACTAACGAAAGAGACCCACTGTCTTCTTGCCACCAGAACCAAGCCTAGAGGTCAACTACTAAAAGAGAAGCCTCTAATAAATGTCGAATGTCAAAGTTCATTTACAGAAATTGCTAGTGAAAGTTAAAGTTACCTCCATCTCATCAGAATGCATCCGTACCAAGCGAGGAACCTGCAAAATATGAAGATAAAATTTCATCAAATAGAATCTAAAATAGCCATCAGATATCACTTTAGGAAGCAGAACATAACCACATTATCTTATCTTAGTTCCAAATTCCAATATTTAATAGATAACCAAACTGAATTCCTGGTCTATCTTAATCTAACATTTGATAGTTTTTTTAGTGGGAAACAAAGAAATATAGTTGAAGAGGGAGGGGTCTGATCTAATAGGAAACCAACCTCGCAAGTAAGATGTTTTTTTGTGAGGCCCCAATAGTCAATACTTACGTTAGGAAGGGTAAAGTAGGAAATTCACCCCCTTCAAGTTAGTTTGTTAGTCCTTATGTTTGGGGTGTCTGTTGTCTATGGTTCTGTTTTGTTTGTTTTGGGAATAAATGTGCAGGGAGAGAACAAGCCCTAACAAGTAGGCTGGAGGCCCTAGGGCTCTTTCTTCTCCAAATATGCATGGTGGTTCCTGCAGGTGTTCACAAAAGAGGGTGGCTGGTTTTCCGGCATATTGGAAGACCATTTCAGTCGCATTGAAGAAAGAAATCTCAAAAGTTGATTGATCCTTTCTTTGCAGATCAAAAATTCCAGGATGGTAGGATTTTGAAGGATCTTGGTGCGGAAGGAAAGTGGAAGAAGGTGGGAAAGTTTTATTTGAAATTCGAACTCTGGAGCGCTGAGAAACATAACAAGATTGAGATGGTTGCTGGTTGGACCCTTACCTTTAATGCTATGGAAGAAGGATTGCTTTGAGGTCTAGTGTATTAATTGTGGGGGATTCATCACTTCTTTTGACACAGTAACACACTTAATCTGTTGGATTGACATGAAGCTTCCATCTAAGTAAAAAAAAAAATTGTGTGATTTTCTTCCAGCAGAGATTGAGATCAAACACCCAAGATTTGGAAAGTTCTTTGTGCAAGTGGTGGGATGTAATGGAAAATAGATAAATGCTGATATAATTTCTTCCAATTATGCCCTTGTTGAATCCGAAATGTTCAACAATATCTTGGATATTCATATAGTGAAAAAGGTTTTGGAAGGTGAACAGAAAAATGCTTCAAAATCTAGGTTTTATGTAAATGAAGGAATAGAAGATGAAGCAGTGGAAGTTTAGGCATATAATAAATTTTCACTGGATGTAAAAGATAAGAATCTGAAGGCGCCAGCCTTTCGGTTGATGCATTAAATGCTGCTGACTATTTTAATGAACAGCAGGAATGAAGTCTGAGGGGGTGTTCTGTTATCTCCATGACAAATGCCTTAAAAGCAATCGTTTATTTGGGCCCTTCAATTTTTCTATAGTAGGAGAAAGTTCAAAGATGTTCAACCTTGTTGGAAACAGTTGGAAATAGTTGATATTTTAGGAACGAATGTGAATTGAGACTTAAGGAGGACTCAGGCATGAAGTCTTATCAAATTTCGAAGGTGCCTTTATTTGACCACCATTTTCCGCCGAATGCATGCAAGACTTCTGGAGAATCGACCAATTTATTGGAAACAAGTTCTTTGTCCCATGATATTACTCAGCCAACAAAATGGTGGTCATAAAAAATCAAACACATCTTGGAGGAAAAACTATTTAATTAAATTAGATTCCGATTTCAGTGCATCGAATAATACCTCAATCTTGCATTTTTTTACTTCTTATATTAATAAGAAGGATAAAATTGAAGAGCCACTTGAAGAGATGTTTGCCACCCTTTTTTAAGGAGGTGATCTTACCAAACATATTTTTCCTCCAAACAACTATGCCCCAAGCTTGGCATCTAAATGCAATGACGACCTCTCAAAAAAGGAACCTTTTCCTTTTTCGAGAAATGTAGGCTTCCAATCATTGCCATAAAACCAAAGTTGTAGATTGATAGCCTTGATATTGTGGACAACAGTTCTTAGTGTGTCAGAATATTCAGGTTTGTATAGTTAGTGAAGAATTTTTAAACTCAAATCCATCATCTCTAGGAATTCAATGAATTACAATCAAGAAGCTCCCAATTTCCAAGCAGATCCATGGTTAAAACACACTCATTGACAGATTCATGGTGACTGAAGCAATCATGGACAAATTCTGCAATCTGCTGGTTAAAAGATTGAGTAGACCCACTTCTGACCATTACCCCATCTTGCTTTCCTTTCGGCCAAGAAATTGGTTCCATCCCCATTTAGGTTTGAAAATATGTGGATGAACCATAATAGCTTCTTACCTCTTATCAAATATTGATAAAAAAATGCCAGGGGCTGGCCAAGGCACGGATTCATCCAGAAGTTAAAAGCTCAAAAACCAATTATCAAGACTTGGAATTTGACTACCTTTGTAAGTATCAAAACCCCAGCGAAACTAGCTCCAAACAGAGCTAACCTTGATAATTTGGAGGAAATAGGGCCTTTCTTAGACATTCATCGAGTTCAGAGATCATCCATTAAATCTCAACTCCTATCACTGGTAGCGAATGAAGAAATTCTATGACGTCCAAGATGCAAAAGTAAATCGTTGAATGAGGGTGGCATCAACCCCAGATTCTTCCATAGGATCGTCACTTCCAGAAAAAGGAAGTGTTCCATCATGGAGATCTTATCCAAGCAAGGGAATAGTCTTTCGTTCGAGTCTGAAATTGTTAACAAATTTCTTTCTTTCTATGAGCAGCTCTTCTCCAAAAAAGACGGCTCCCGAGCTCTCCCTCCCTCCTTATCATGGGACTCGATTGATGCTTTCCATAGCCAGAGGCTAGAAGAACAATTTTTGGAACAAGAGGTATGGTTAACAGTTTGTGATCTTGGCACCAACAAGTCTCCGAGTAACTAGGTCCTGATGGATTTACATTGGAATTCTTTGAAAATATTTGGAACATCCTCAAGCATGACATCATGAGTGTTTCAAGATTTTTTTAGGAATGGCATCGTCAATGCTAACCTCAACGAAACCTATATTTGCCTAAATACTAAGAATGTGCTCGCATGGTGGGAGATTACAGGCCCATTAGCCTCACTACCTGTACGTATAAAATTGTGGCCAGGGTCCACTCTTCTAGACTTTAAAAGGTTCTCCCTCCCACCATATTGGAGTAACAATCAACCATTGTGGAAGGGAGACAAATTCCAAATGCATCCCTTATTGCCAATGAACTCATTGAGAAATGGAAATGAAAAAAGGAAGAGACGGACATAGAGAAAGCCTTTGACAAAGTTGATTAAGATTTTCTTGACGGCACTCTTCATGCTAAAGGCTTTGGTAACAAATGGAGAAAGTGGATTAGAGGATGTATATCAATAGCCAACTACTCTATCATCATCGATGGGAGGCCTAGAGGTAAAATTATTACTTCTAGAGGTCTTAGACAAGGTACCCCTCCACCATTCCTATTCATCTTGGTGGTAGATTATCTTAGCTGACTTTTTTTTTTTCGGGATAGGAAACAAATTTCATTGATGGCATGAAATATACAAAAAAACCCTATCCATGGAGGTTACAAAAAATCCTATCATAGAGGTTACAAAAAACTACTCTAGTTGGATATTAGAGAATTCAAACGGTAACTATTAAATGGATTACACATTTGTATAAAGATAAAGCCAAATAAAATAATAGTCTATCAAATGTTAGTGCGAGTGGTTGGTATCCTTGAAAATTCTAGAGTTCCTTTTTTTTCCATATGATCAAAATGAAAGCCCTATAGATGTTCATCCAGAGGATAGCTTTTTCCTTCTTAAAAGGGTGTGATAAGAGGATTGTTTCGAGCCAATCTGGGATGTTGCTAGGTAGGCAGAAGCTCCAATCAAAAATTGATACAAAATAAGTCCGACTAGAAGCTCCAATCTTAGCCGACTTCTTAATCAAGCTGCTGCATCGAATTTGAAAAAAGGCTTCGATTTGGGACCCGACTCACTACACATTCATCACCTCCAATTCGCCAATGACACTATCCTTTTCTCCAGTGATGATATCGAAGCCATTCAAAATCTCTTGGGAATCATCAAGAATTTTCAAGACATCGTGTCTCGACGTCAATCTCCACAAATATGAGATTCTAGGCATCAATATGGAAGAGGAATCTGATTTCCATTACTCATTTATATGCCTGCAAGGTTAGTAATTGGCCAAGCTCATACCTTGGCTTCCCCCTCAATGCTAATCCTGACACCACTACTTTTTGGGCACCAGTGGTTGAGAATTGAACGAGGGCTCCACTCATGGCTGCATTCATATATGTCAAAAATGGATAGACACACATTGATTCAAGCTACATTATCTAACCTTCCCATTTACTACCTATCTCTATTTGCATTGGCTAACAAGGTTGCTTGCTTTAGCTATGGAGAAGATCTTCAAGAACTTTCTTTGGAGAGGCAGTGCCGACAACTCTTCCACGCACCTTGAAAAATGGGAAAATTCAGCTAGCCATTGAACCAAGCAGCCTAGGTGTCCATAGGCTTCGAGATAAGAACTGATCTCTCATGGCTAAGTGTATTAGGCAATTTCGAGGGGAAAAACAGCACTTTGAAGGAGGGTTATTGACGCAAAATATTCTGCCGAAGCATACAACAATAAAGTTGGTTCAAAACATATAAAAAATGCACATGGACCGTGGAAAAGCATTTATAAACAGCGGCATCTTATTTTCAATAGCACCTCCTCCCATGTCAGAGATGTAGCCTCTACATCCTTCTGGTTTGATTGTTGGTTAATGGACACTACATTCGCTTCACTTTTCCCTCGTCTTCTTGACCTCTCCTTGTGGAAAACCGCTTCTGTTAAAGAGATTTGGTGTTCAAACCATGGATTTTGGGACTTGGGGTTCAGGAGACACCTCAAGGATGACGAAATAGAAGAATGGGATTCTGTATCTAACAAGCTAGCATCCATCAATCTTATTACAGGCAGTGTTTTCAAGGCGCGCCCAGGCGCTCGCCTAAGGCGAGGGGTGAGGCGTTTTGGCCTGGGCGCGCCTTGAACGGCGCCGAGGCAAGCGCCTTCAATCGGGCGCTCGCCTTTGTGCGCCTTGCTGCGCCTTGGCGCCGTTGCCATAAGGTGAGGCGAGCGCCTCTTAGAAGCAAGGCGACTCTTTTTTTTTTGTTATAATGTTAAAAACTCATGAAAGAACCCCTAGAAAGATGAAAACCTACACCCAAAGATTCAAATGCCCACACCCGAAAACCTTCCTCCTTTGCCACTATTGCTTCATCCTTCACTGCCACCACCGCCACTGCCTTTGCTTGGTCATTGCAGGATTATGAAGTCATCTCCTTCTTTGTAGACAGCCAAAAGATCTAGTCTCACTCACCTATGAACGGGTTGTGCTCGGGAAAGAAGTAGAAGAAGAACTGAAGATGAAGAATCGGAAAAGAGGAAGAAGTAGAAGAAGAATAAAAAGTAGAATTAAAGAGATTTTGGTATTTGAGGTTTGGTGGAGTCTTTTCCTCTTCCCTTTTAGGTTTTCAAGGCACTAATTGCATGCAATCAAGGCACTAATCACATGCAATTACTTTGCCATCTTGCATTTACTTTGCCATCTGACAGGCAAGAGTGAAATAAATTCTTTTATAATTCTTTTATTTAAGTTAATTTATGATTTAAGTTTTATTTAATTTTAGTTTTCTATTTAACCACTAATTTTATTAATATCTTATTAAATTAAAATTTTTTATTTTACTTAATTATTTAAGTTAAAATTTATTTGTACATTAAATAGATTTATAAATATTTTCATCTAGAGTATTTTTAATACATAAAATTGCTATATATAATATTTATTTATTATTTTATTAASTGCGCCTCACTTCACTCAGGCGGCGCCTTTTTATCGCCTCTCGCCTTAAGGCGATAACGAGGCTCGTCGCCTTGAGGTGCGCCTTGCGCCTTAAAAACACTGATTACAAGCAAAGATTTATAGATATGGCCTCTTGACAAAAAAAGGAATTTACTCAACCAAATCTCTCCTCATCGATATAGAACCAAAGGATTGAACATTTTTACCTATCTTGCCAAAGTGATATGGGGTGATCCCTACCCTAAAAAGATAAAATTCTTCATATGGGAGCTCGCTCACAAAGCCATCAAGGACAAACTTCAACAAATAACCCCTCATCTCTCTATATCCCCCCATAGGTGCATTATGTGTAAAAGAGATGGAGAATCACAATCTCGTTCCATGCATGCGCCCTTGCTACATTTTTTTTATGCGCCCTTGCTACATAATTATAGGATGTGATCCTTTTCTTGCATTCAATTGGAAAGTTGTGCTACCTCTCAACATCAAAGCCTTACTATCATTTGTTTTTGTGGGACACCCTTTCAAGAAAGGAAAGAGATTATTTGGAAGCACATCATGATAGCTTCTTATGAATTTTTTGGAACGAAAAGAATCATAGACTCTTTGTCGATAAAGAGCTACATTTCATTAGTCTTCTTTATAACATTATTTTTCTTGCAATGTCTTGGTGTAAAGTTTCTCCCTTATTTCATTCATATAGCTTGCCTACACTTTTGACCAACTGGAGATGTTTTCTGTAACTTCTTTGGTTTTGATGGGATTTTCTTCCCCCTCTTTTTGTAATTTCACTCATCAATGATCTTAGAGCCTTTTCCTATTGTCTATGATGGAAGATATCTCAAAAGATGGTTCAAAATTGGTTGCCCCTCCCTCTAATTTTGGAAATTGAAGGTTTGAGTTAGTTTAAGGGTATTATAAAATACATTGGGTATTTTAATGAATTTTATCTCCTTTGTCATGTCATTATAAATTCAACTAATGACAATGCCACTAAAGATGCATTAGAGGACTTTTTGTATTATAGTGGTGATCTGGTAGGTAGTGCCAACATCTTAAATTTAGATTGCCTTAACGAAGATCCAAGTGTTATAAGGTTTATTTTATTCTCCTGACTCCTTCAGAACCCCTCTCTTGAGTTACTCCAGCCTTAACCAACTAAACTATTGTTTACCTCCATCCCTTTCCACTCCCTTTATTTATAACCGACTCCTTGGCTAATTACTAAAATACTCTTCCATGCTAATAATAGTCCTAATTAATTTTATTTTAATTTTCTCGTTCTTCCTCTCTTTTCACTCCTTCAAGGTTTGTATCTTCGAACAATTTCAATTTTTTTCCATATATCAATGAAAAGTTCGTTTCTTGTTTAAAAAAAAAGTCCTAATTACCATAAACTGCAGTGATTTTAAAAGCTCGGGTCGCATTAAAGTGGAATAGTCCTCTGGAGCTTAAGAGCGAGATGCAAAAAAAGCATCGACTTTTTGTGCTGGGCGCACTATATATAAAAATACATAAAAATACATAAAAATATACATCTAGTGTAGAAATTGGTTCTTGTGGAAGAATCACAGGAAACTGGTTGCTGCGGGAGAATCATAAATAGAGAGATTGGAGTGAAGGAAGAAGAAATAGAAGAATAGAAAAGGAAAAGAAGTGACTCGTGAATCTTATTAGGAGGAAAAGAATCAAAACGCGAAAATTTCGTAATAATTAAAGATTCTGGGCTTTAGGCCCATTTACATGCCGGCAGCAATACAGATTAAAAAAAAAAAACTAAACGCAAGGATTTCTGCCTACGAAGCACAGACACCCCATTTTAGGCGAAGTGTCTGTGTCCGACACGGATACACTTGGACATGCTCCAGACACGTGTCCGACACACTCCAGACACGTGTCCGACAGCCTAATTTAATTGTCTGATTTTTTTCCTATTTTTTTCCTAATTTCAGACACGCTGGGACACGGATGAGACACGGCTGTTGGTTTCAAACCTAGGAAAAAGGCATGCCAATTGCCACTGCCACCATCGGAAGTTCTGCCATTGATGATGCCTACTTGCGGCCCAAACGGAGGAGAAGTAGAAGAGAAAAAAAGAAAATTGAAAGAAAGAAGAAGAATGTGAGTCGGAAGACTGAGGAGAAAATAGAAAAAGAATCAAAAGAATGGGGAGAGGAAGAGAATGAAAATGGAGAAGATGGAGAAATGTTAATGACTGAATGTTTAACAACCTTTCTCTTCACAATCCTCCATGATGGACGGATGGGAGCTTTTTCTTCAAATAAATATATAGGTGTTTTAACTTTCTAGATTAACCAATCACATTATTTAAACTTTAATTTAATTTTTAGGCATAATTTATTTAATATTTTTATATTTTAAAAATTAAGAATTTATTTATTTTTATCAATAATAGTTATAGGTAATATTTATTTAATATTTTATTGAGTAGATTTTGTATTATTATCATTAATTCACCAACAAAATGTTCTATTTGTGTAGTTAATTTATTTAAAAATACTACTACATCAATATATACATGTATTTTTAAATTTTTATTAAAAAAATAATGTGTCCCCAATGTGTCCGTGTCCTATATTTTTAGAAATTGGCGTATCACCGTGTTCGTGTCGTATCGTATCCGTATCCGTGCTTCTTAGGTTTCTTCGTTTAGCGTTATTAGTTTTTTATATTTTTCTTTAATTTTACAGAAGCTCGTAAAGTGGCGCTTTGCGCTTTTAGGCTTCGTCACATCATCTCGCCTTGACGTTCAAAACACTGCTCTAAAGGCATTCCTAACAAATCCTTGGCATAACCAGGCTGAAACAAAAAAGCTTCAACATTTAGACAAAAATCAAAACCAATAACACATGTCCTAAACTAACCTTAATCTTCTTGCCTGTGTTTACATTGACAATAAACTCTCCCTTCTTGATGACGCCTTCGTAGATTCTTCATTGGAGGGAAGAATATGGTAACATCAGTAATCAAGGACAATGTAGAACTAGAATGCAATTATGTATGAGTATGCAGATACATTTGTTTTCCTTTCTTTGAGAAGATAATTACATTAATAATATTCATTCATATTCATGTTAACAAGAAGATAACATCACGCGAGTCGCCAACTTAGCTAACTGAATCTTGACATTATTTACCTATCTGGGCCACTTAAATTAAAAACAACAGACAAATATAGAAACAAGCTAGCTAAAAAAACCAAAGAAAGAAAAGAAAATCATGTAAAATCAAGTTATATATTATGTCTCTTATAAGAAAATTAAATCCTATTATATATTTTTCTCAAAAAAATAAAAATAAATCCTATTATATATTTTTCTCAAAAAAATAAAAATAAATCCTATTATATATCCAAGTCCCACTTCATCAAAATATATCAAAGTCCCAAATACACACGCCACAAAAAAAATAATCGTTCCACTTAACTAGAAGCATAAAGTACTAAACAATAAGTTAGTTATTATGTCGCCCCTTTTCTTTTGATTTTAATTTTTCTTCCACTGGTTCATTTCTCTTGACTAAGACTGAATCTGAGTATCATGGACTTTTGACCTTTACCCTTATGCTCTTTTTAAGTTTGTACATAGCACATGAAATACCTCAAATATGTCAACTGACCAAAACGACCTTCCTCCAACTTAAATGCTAGTGCCACAAGACGTCCATCTGGAGTACCATTCAGTGTAATCTAAAATACACCAGAATAACATATTTCAATCCTCAAATCATCATGGGAAAATAACTAGCGCACAAATTGTTTAGTTAGACCAGATACCTTCTCTTCATTCTTCGTTTGGTCCAATGCATGATTACTAACTTCAGTTGGACAAGGCAAGTAACTAAGTACTCCGTTTAGAAGTGGTTGTACTCCCTGTAATCCATACATGAGAAACATGAAACAACTATTAACAGACAGCTGTAAGCTGTATAGTACAATGGCAGCAGGACTTACAAACAGCAACGTGGCTGAGCAATGATTTGAGTTATCAACCATTGAAATCCCAAATAGATCAAAAAAAATGTATTGGTTTAAAAAATAAAATGAAAGGTCGACCCCTTCAAAATATTTTTATTCTTTGAACAAGGAAAGAACCTACCATTATCTACTTTATAATTGAGTACACAAAAGAATTCCTATTTCTTTTTTACATACCCTAAAGAAGGAAAGTACATTCAACTTCTTAAGAGGCCAGGAACTTCCAATAAAAGCTTTGATTTAAATATTATAATTATTTCAATTTGAATATATTTATTTTAGAGTCCTTACAGAACTTCTCCAAACTTCGCATATTCTTGTCTTTCTTGCCGGATTCTATTTTCCAGAGTTTTTTTTTAATAAGAAACTAAGCATTACATTAAGACAAATGAAAACAAAAGCAAATGTATAAGGGCATACAAAAAAAACAGCCCGCAAGGGAGAACCCCAATAAAGAAAGGGTCTCCAATCCAAAAGAATCAAGCCTATCAGATAATTACAAAACAACTTTGAAACAGATCCCCATAAAGAGACATTGAATCTAATAAGATCCCAAATAGACTCCCGATCTCTTTCCACGCTCCTAAAAATCCTATCATTTCTCTCAAGCCAAATCCCCCACAAGAAGCTAAGGAGCGCGCTTGCCACAAAAAACTCCTTCTTTCCCCAGAAGGAGAAGACATAAGCACTTCCTCCAACAGAGCCCTGCACTCTATTACGGACCGAAGCCACCTCAAAGGTCTCACAAAACTGCCCCAAAATGCTCTGGGAGAAAGGACAACGCCACAAAAGAACACACCAATGCGGTCCCAAGCAACACGAAGAATTCCTTTGAACACAATCCATGATATTAAGCTTCCCAAGTAAGACCTGCCACACGAACACCTTAATTTTCTTTGGAATTTTCACTTTCAAAAGCGAGGCAAACACCGGGACCAAAGGGGAAAGGTCAGGAGAGGATAAAAGCCTGAAGAAAGAACAACAAGAGAAACCCTTTGACGAACTAGGGGACCAAACACAAATATCCCTTCCACCTTGAAAAATAGGAGCATCAGAGAGCAAGAGAAGCAACTCAACCACTTCCCGAGATTCTATGTCAGTCAAAGACCGGTCGAGACCTAAAGAAAGAGACAACAACACCCCCTTAGAATCTAACACAGAGGCCAACTAAAGAAGACAAAAACTGGGAGAAGAAAGGAAAGCCCGAGGAGGTAGCCTTCTAGGGGTTGTTAGCGTTAACCTCAAGCCCTCTGTTTGAGGCCTAGTCAAAAGGGTGCGATCCATACTTGCTCACGATAATCCTACGCCACAGGACACTAAAGTCTTGAAAGAACCACCATAATCATTTAGCCAAAAGCACCTCATTTCTCGATCTCATCTTCCTAATACCCAGACTCCCGACCTCCAACAACTTGGAAACCACCTCCCAGTTAACTAAGTGAGCTCCACCTCCCTCGTCCACCCCTTACCAAAGGAAGTCTCTCATAATTTTCTCCACACTTTTACTGACTGATACAGGAACTTTAAAGAGAGAAAGATAGTAAAAAGGAATCCCACTTAGCACCAACTGAATAAGCGTTAGTATCCCCCTTTGGAGAAAAAGGCTTTCTTCCATAAGGACGGTCGCTTCTGAATCTTTTCCAACACCGGGACCCAAAAAAAAATACTCTTAGGATTATGACCCAAGGGAAAGCCTAAATAGGAAGAGGGGAGATGTGCCACTTCACACCCAACTTTGGAGGCTCAATGGAGAAGTTTTGAGGGATCACAATTAATGCCGAAAAAGCGAACTCTTACCTCTGTTAATCTTAAGCCCCGAGATGGCCTCAAAAAAGGAAAGGAGGGTATTCATACCGTTAAAGGCAGCTTCCTTCCCCGAACATAAAAAAAGGGTATTCTATTTTCCAGAGTTACAACTATTCTTTGCAAGAATCCAGTTTTGGTAGATAAATGCTCAACAATAACCAAGCAGACTTACAAAGTTAATCATGTTTCAGTAATTTTTTGGTCACCTCAGGATTTAATAGTTAGTAACATAGTCTAACCTATGTTCATCTTTCTAAAGATCACATCAAAGATGGGTAATTCGCCAAAACTGTAACCAATATCATTATAAGAAAATTTTTAGCAAAAAGGAAATGAACTATGACATGATGAAATTTAGTGTGGTAAGAGATAAATCTCAACTCATCTACTTGTTCTAATGATGTACATGGTATAACATCAAGAAAGCATCTCTAACGGATGCACAAACAACTTAAAGAACACTAGACATTCTTAGCAACCAATGATAGTTTTGAACATTATAAATTATAAAGGGAAACTCTATTTAAGACAGCTCTCATCCAAAGAAGTACATTGAAGAAGCATGAGTACCTTGTTTTTAAATGCACTACCCATGAATACAGGTATAAACTTCCGTGCAACAGTTGCCCTACGAACTGCAGCCTATTTATACAAGAGAGAGATATTGATTAAGGAAAACAACAAGTATCCGTTGAAAATAACATACAACGGCCTCTTTAATTTCATAAAGCAATAAATTAAAGGACCAAAACAGAGAACCGGATCTGCATTTACTTTAAATTCAATTTTAAAAGTACAAACACAAAAGATGTGTCCGAAAGTGCTCCAATGAAACAAACTTTAAATTCAACTGGAACTCTTGAGTTTTTTGTTGCTGACTATCGTGTTTATATACAATCCTCAAGTGTTATACTCAAATGGATATCATACAATTGTAGAGGTTTGGCCCGTTTTCAATCTACATTAGGAAGAGGTGCCATGGTTATGAGTTTGGGTGAGGGTTTGCAGCTGCACAAAGACCAACATGATGGTATTGATAACACCAGCGGCTAGGTGTATGGGCATGGGTGGGGTGGGGTCTGGAGAAGGACTAATAAAAAAGAAAGCCTAGAGCTTGATAAGAAAGAAGTAAATAAAAAAATGAAAGCGTCAATCACATGAAAACATAAATCACGCTTAAGGCTGTATGGCATGAGGCACACTTCAGATGAGGTCACTGCAAAATTGGGACTAAAGAACTGAAAAGCTAAAGCCAAAAAGATAAAAATAAAATTATATATACATATATTTGGTTCAGTTCGGTTTGGGATTGATTCGATTTTATAATCCCAAACCGAAATTGAACCTAATATTTTGGTTTTTAAAAGTATAACAAATCAAACTGTAAACGAAAAAATCAGTTTGGATCAGCTTGGCTTGTCAGTTTTGTCAATGTTGTTGTGCACCCCTACTCTTTCGTACCCCTTCCTGGAAAAATAAATAAATTATTCTTATTATATTACTTGAATAGGCACCTCAAGTTCTGCAGGTGATACGGGTTCATCACAAAGAAATGCTTCAGCAAGTTTGTCGTCGACTTCCGAAACCATTTCTATTAGTTCACGCCTCTTTTCTGAGACTAAAGCTTCCATGTCTGCAGGAACTTCTTCGATCGTAACTTTATCACTGCTTTGCAATAAACAAACCATGAGAAGATGAGGATCAAAAGTATATATTATATGTAGTTGGTTGGGAAAATTACCCATTGGAACCCTGAAAGTAGTAAGCTTTAAGCTGTACAAGATCAACAAGACCCCTAAATTCCTCTTCTAAGCCGATTGGAACTTGCACAGCAGCACTATGATGCCGGAGCTTAGACCTTGCCTTCAAAACAAAGAAATCTAATTCAGTACAAAGATTAGTACCCTACCCATTATCACCAACAACAAAACTATATTATTGACTAGCTTCAATACATTAACTACATAGGAACCACCGAGCCCGTAGCAAAGTTTTTATGACTAGTAGCAACATAGGACCATGGCAATGAAAGAAAAATACAAGAGGAAATGAGAATTCCATTAATGAAATGAAATATACAAAAGAGAGGGAAGCCGCCGCCAGAGATGTTACAAAAACTTAAAATAGTATTAAAAAACTGTACTTAGAAAAAGGATGCATACATTTACACCAATACTCAAAATTAACCAAATCCTTTCAAATATTGACCAAAACTTCATAAGACCTTTTTTCCAATTTAATTACATTTGAGGATCATCTATAAGTTTTTCTTTCCGTTTCATAATAATTAAGCAAAACCTATCAAAAAAAATTAGGGGAAAGAAAAAATAAACAAAACACTTGATTAGTAGAACATATTGTTATTTCAATGAATTATCTTCAATATAGACATATATGAGAGAGAGAAAAACACTTTATTAGTACTAGCATATTGTAATTCCAATTTATCATCTTCAATAGTATATAAATAAAGAATAATTAGAGAGAAAACGAGGCCTCCAATAATTTGAAATCCATAAAGAAAAATTATAAAAGACAACAAGCACTCTTTTTTATATTTACCTGGTTCAAAACCTTCCACGGATCTGCACCCATCCTGTCAAGCTTATTGATAAACGCAAGCCGAGGAACTTCATATCGCCTCATCTGTCGATCAACGGTAATAGACTGACTCTGCACACCACCAACACTACAAAGGACGAGGATGGCACCATCAAGAACACGCAAGGCTCGTTCTACTTCAATTGTGAAATCAACATGACCAGGGGTGTCAATAATGTTAATCTGCAATCAAATGTTCAAGATATTTAAACAAAAAATAAAAAATAAATAAAAACTAGTTCAAAAGTTCTTGATGCAGACTACAAGTTTCTTCACCAAAACAGATACCACATCAGAAAAGTATATAATACATGTAAATGTCCTAACTTACGTTCATTTAGACACGATGTCATAAAACTAGACAAATAATTAATATGAAAAGCAAATCTTCTATCTAACTTGTTTGGTAAGAGGTTCACATAAGTGGTTTTATCATGGTCATCAAATAAAAGTTCAAAAACTGTTTCACTTGGAAGTTCAAAACCTCGACTATAAATTAGTAAAATATCCATAATTCTACCTGGTAACCATTCCAGGTACAGTAAGTAGCAGCAGACTGAATCGTGATCCCCTTCTCTCTTTCTAAATCCATAGAATCCATCTTGGCACCGACCCCATCTTTTCCCCTGACCTCGTGGATTTCATGGATTCTACCCGTATAGTACAAAACTCTCTCAGTCAGTGTGGTCTTGCCCGAATCAATGTGCGCGGAGATCCCAATGTTACGAAGTTTCTCCATGGATTCCTTCCACCATGGGTCCTTATCATCCTTGATGCGAGCGGCGTTTGAAGAGTGGCGGAGGTGGAAATTTCCAAGGAGGAGAGTGGTTGCTGGAGAGGGAGATGCTGGAGAGAGGCAAGAGGAATAGAAGGAATAGAGCAAGTGTGGTGTGGAGGTTCTCCGAAGGCCTGCCATGGCGGCAAAATGGGGGTTTTGTGTAACGCTCCCAAATTTCCACCGACTCAAATGGGGGCACCGTTACTAAAACCACCTATAAAGTTCAACTCAACAAGAGGAAAAACTATGTTTTCACAAGAGTCTTGAACAAAATTAGTAACTCTTAACTTCAATAAGTCTCAATCTCACAACCCAAACCTTTAACAGAAAGCTAAACAAAACCAATCCACTGACGCAAGGGACAACCTAAACTAAGAATAAAAACAACTGCAACTATCCTATCCAAAACCAGTAAAGGAGAAACTAAATTATAAAAAGAAAACTAAACAACAACTATATGGTCCTTCGAACCAAGTCCCCTCCATGCCATCACCGTTCTCGTGAATCACACCATTACCTGCAAAATCTAAAAGGGGAATAGGTTAGCAAAACCACTTAGTAAGTAGCCCTTACTTGAATGGCCGTGCACCACCAACTTGCTTTTCACAAAAACACAAATATCAGCTCATCAGAATATCATGCTTTACATAAAGTAAAACAATTTACATGCGCTACATAAAGTAAAACAATTTACATGCGCTGACTAAACATGTAACCTATATGACAAGTCAAACCCCACATCATAAATCTCTAATTCTTTCTACCTATAACCTATTCCTCAAAGACTTACTCTTTCAAGTCATACCAATCCTTGACCATTTTTACCCATAACCTCGACACGTCTCCAATGTTTTAAAAATCGATCAGGCATAAGCCTTGAGGCGCGCCTTGAGGTGAGGCGGCTATATCATGCCTCAAGGCTTACGCCTGTAACAAATAAAAAGAAGCTTACGCCTTAGATGACAAAGGCGTAAGCCTCTGTTCTTAAGCCTTTGAGGCTTAAAAGGCGTTAGCCTCAAATGAAAATGGTCTTTGGCGGTGGTGGGTGAAATTAATAAGGTGGTGTAATTACCAAGGTGGTTTAGTGCTCTGACAGAAAAATAATTGCCTTAGACATTTGTTTGATATATTATTTTAAACTTAAAATCTTATTATTCTATAATTAATTAGCAACCTAGACCAAACTAAAAGACAAACTAGGTTTGTCTTGATTTGTTACAATGAATAAAAATGTAAATCAGCAGTGTTAAAATTTTA
This sequence comes from Momordica charantia, assembly GCF_001995035.1. The sequence continues at coordinate 893,874 of NW_019104576.1, forward strand.
TTTTCCTTCTCTTTCCCTCCTATCTACTCTATTTTGCTTTGTTTTTTCTTTTTTCTTTTGGTCATTACATACTGTATTAAGGGTAGCAAGTTTTATTCTTCTCTTTTTTTAGTTTTGTTTTTCCCTTTTTTCTTCTCTTTTTTCACCTCAACTTGTTTTCCAAATTTTTTCTTGATTTATTTTTTGTTTTTTTAGTGATAATGATTCTGAAAGGTTAGATGTATTGATGTACATTAATGGACTATTGAGATATTTCTTTTTGTTAGATTTTTTAAGTATGTTTTGTACTTTTATAATACAAAGTTTAAAATTTTTGTGATTCCTTATTTGAAATGAGGCCTACGCCTCATACCGCCTCGAGGCTTACGCCTCGCCTCTCGTTGAGAAAAAGCCTTGAAGCCGCCTTAAGACTTTTAAAACACTGCACGTCTCTACTATGTTCGGCCTTCAACCCTTGACCATTTTTATCCAAAGCCTCGAACCTTTGACCATTTTTACCAAGGTCTCAATGACTTTGTAACATATTGGCTCTTGGCCATTTCTACCCAAAGTCTCAATACTTGTCTTCCAACTAGACTCATCACATAGATCCTTAACAGTTTTAACCCGAAGCCCAGTGTTCTCGAGATGTATCCAGGCGAGAGATGAGGCAATTTCGCTTGGATGCACCTTGAATGGTGCCAAGGCGACTGCCTTCAATCGGGCGCTTGACTTGGCGCGCACTCACCATGGCACTCACCATTGACGGTAGGAAATCAACTCTTTCTTTTTTTTTTATTTTAATGGTGCCAAGGCGACCACCTTCATATCTTTTCTTTCAATTTTTTTTCTTTGATGTTTTACTTTTGTTATTATTTTACTTTTTTTTACCTCTGTTTCTTTTTAGGTTTTCACCTCTGTTTCTTTTTTTCATTTCTTTTTTTATTTCTTTTTTATTTCATGTTTTACTTTTGTTATTATTTTACTTTTTTATTTGTTACTTTTTTAAAGTTTAATTTTGTTCTTGTTTTTAACTTTGTCAATAGAATTTGGTCATTATATGTTTCTTTTTAATATTTTGATGTATTCGCTATTTATTATTGATATTTTATGGTTTTGATATTTTTAAACTATGTTTATTATATAAATTTATGCTCTATATATATAATTTTTATTGATTAATTAAGGTGTGTCTCGCTTCACTCAGACCTCGCATTTTTATCGTCTCTCGCCTTAAGGACTTGTCCCCTTGAGGTGTACCTTGAAAACACTATCGAGGCCTCACCACTCATCTTATAATTTTTATCAAAAATTGGTGTATCGACCCTCGACCATTTTTACCCGAAGTCTCGATACCCAATAGTGTCGTTGCAACTCTCACAGCAAGTCATGCAACATGCTTTCTAACTCATGGCCCATGCATCAATTAACTCACAAAATTTCAGCATCCTGTAAAGTAAACACAACATACATGCTTTCAACCAAGCAATATGCCAATCACATCAAATCACAACAACGCTAGTATGGTCGATAACATAAAAGATTCCTCACAAATAATCTAGTATGCTTTTGTGAACACAACCAACCAGTCTATCCAACATAATATAAATTAGTAATAAATGTGTAAGCAAGAGCAAACAAGCATCACATAATATCACACAACATACGAAATCCCCAAGTAAGAACTATTTACACAAAGGGCGTCCTAATACTCCTAAACTTTGTCGAAAGGCTCCTAAATGAAAAGAGATACGTTTCTAGAAACCAATTCAAAATACTTTAATGAAATCGAAAACCAAAGTTAGATGAGTCATTAACCACTAACTCACACTGAAACCTCTTGGGTTATGGTTGGGTCAGTGCCGATACTGCAAATCTGAGTTCGAAGAGCTTCGGGCTTGCAAACTCGACGCCCACAGTGATGGGTATCACGGATTT
>NW_019104577.1:0-13113 GCF_001995035.1 Momordica charantia
CGATCAACATAGATCAACAATAGCAATTTCAAAGGCTTCTAGGTCCTCTTTACAAATTTTCAAAGTGGGGCAAAGTCAAGTAATGCTATATCGGGGCAAAATTGTAACTGCACTTTGAAACCAAGGGTCGTCTTCAAACTAAGAAGGTCTCATTTCTCTCAGAGGAAATCTTTCAACTTTGGGGGTCCTTCATTGTACAAAGTGGGTTGTTAAACAACATTCCATAAAGAACTTCATTTTGAAATTGAAGGCTAAAAGGAGATGTCATTTACATTCAAGAATTGGATTCCCGTGAAGAACTATACTTTGGAGATCAGGCTAAAATGACGGTCTTTCCATTCAAAGTGGACCACAATAACATTTCCGTGAAGAACAAAATCAAATATCTCTAGCTAAGCTCAAAGAGGGAGTGGGGTACATGGGACGAACTTTTGGGAGAGTTACTCAATCAATTCTCAAGATTATTTATCCAAAGAAATTGGATCATTTCTACTCTCTATTCATTTGATTATAATCTCTTACCAAAGCTTCAAAAAAATTTCTAGTCTCTTATTGTTCAAGAGATTTGACAAAAATATCCCTGAACACTTATTTTCCTTTTCTTTAAAAAGGAAGTCCGTCGACTTTTATCACGGTTAACCTTTATTGCAAAATCACGATTTAAATCCTCCATTGCTCCAAATGTCAAATTCATTTTCTTGTATCCGACCTTCTTTTAAGTTATAAGGCCGAGGTTATGAAGCAGTTTAATCAATCAAGACGTACAATACTATGAATTACTTTTGATAGTTTTCTAAACTAGCATATGAGATACATCTGCATAAGAATCTCCCACCAAACCTGATATGGTGTAGAAATTATCGTTATGTATATATCTCTTATCAAGTAAAGACATTCATTAAAAAAAACAAAAGCAAAAGAAAATAAATAAAAACAAAAGTTGACAAGTTTCCTCGAATGTCGACATTATTGTTTTTATTTGCTAAATATTTGCTAATAAGAATGATGAGAGTAAAAGATAATATCTTTGCAAAAAGATTTTTTGTTCTCTCAACCATATTTTTCACAAATCATGCATTCACATCACTGGTATGTAGTCTTCAAAAAAATAAATTGTTTTCATATCATGGTTAGATTATGAAATTTCAAGTACCATTAATTGTGCATTCATAGATACATTCTATTGTGGAACCAAAATAAAAATGAGTATCATGCATACATATTGCATCCATCTAGCTTTTAGTAGGCATATACATTATTGCATCATGTATTGAGGGTCAAATTCGTTGGTTAAGCTAAATAAAAAATAGATTATATGTTGTCACACATTGTCAAGTGATAAAAAATAAATAGAAAATAAAAGGAGCATCGTTTGTCATTCATGACATTGGGGCAGTGCACATTTGTACATGCACCGTCATTCTTGTAAACATCATTCACGATAAGTATTGTACACTACCATTTGAAGTTCTCATTTTCATGAACACGTGATTTTTGTTAACCTTATCATCATGCGTCAAGTGCGCATCTCATACATTTAGGCACGTTTAGGAAGATTTCTAAACCTGCACTCAGGTCAAGAACTTTCTAATAAATCAAATAACTCCAGCTTTTTCGGAAAATTACATTATCTGTTGAATTCACATGTGACACATCCTTATTGGAAGAGAAAAACATATGTGCCTTTATGACACAACCCGTCCTAGAACACCTACTGGTTCAAGAACAGACCGCGCCGGCCATGGACCCCACTAGGTGCAGAGTATATAGCCGAAAAACTTCTAGACTTTTAAACCAACTTTTAACATCACTTCTATTCTTAAATTCCTTCTAGATACACTATTCAGGATGTAACTACGAATGATATGCAATTTCTTAACGACTCTGGGTGGCAGAAGCTGGTCCATTCTCTCTTTGAAACTCAGATACAACCTGGGGGAAAACAAAGGGTAAAGAATGAGCTGAAAAGCTAAGTGAGTGATAAATTAATACAAAAAAATATATATATTGTAAAACTTTTTTCATAAACAACCGAAGCTTCAAAGTTCTGCAAAACAAACCTTATAAAACCGTTCTAATAAATATTCTCATTAAATCTCATAAAACTTGAGAAACTAAAACTCATAAAGACTTTCTCATAAAAAACGTGTAACAGCACGCATTCTCTAAATAAATTTGTAAATCGTTCTCCTGAAACATTAAACAGAACTAGGAAAACATTTTCTAATATCATATAAAACATTTTCTTTCAACCAATAAATAGGTTCAGAAAACTCAACACCACACATGTATCCACATTCTATTCTGGTCTACTAGCGTAGAGTAATCTCAATACGCACAGTAGAATAATTCTATTTCTGGTCTACTGGCATAGAGTAATCTCAATATACACAGCAGAATAATTCTCTCAACACGTGGAGTAAAATGGTCCCAAAGACCTTCTATTTCTGGGTATACGATAGAAACACATTCACATAGCATACGGGTAATCACCTGGATACAACATTATGGTGGTTTGAAAACTTATTTTTACATAAAATTCTCAATCTCATAGACGGTTCTAAAATTCTTCTTTCTAAGAATTTTTCTTTCTTTCTCAATCATTTCTAAAATATTCCTTTCTAACTTTTTCAAATCTTTCTTTCTAAGATCATTTCACAAAATTCTATTCCTCAAACGATTATGAAATCTCTCGATCTTAATAACACTTCATAATAGTTTCTCAAAATCTTTCGGAAATCTTTCTTTCTAAAAACTTCGTACAATCCACTGAAAATATAAAACATTTCTAATTCTTATCATAAACAGTTATTCTAAAAATATTTCTAAATCACTCTTTCTAGCAACATTTCGATAAACTTCAAACATATTCCTAAACCACAAATCATTTCTCCAAATTCTAAAACATTTCTAAAATCTCAAACAACCAGAGTCATTTTCTAAATTCTCAGAAACATTTATAAATTTTCCAAACATTTTTAAATTCTCGGCAAAAACAATTTCTCAACAGAAATGCTAAAACACACATAATATATGTACTTTCTTGAAATTCTATCATGATATCCTTCTAAAAACATTTCCAAAATAAACCATTCACAAATTCCAATAATAACCAAAACATTTAGTAAAGTAATCACTCACAAATTCCAATAATAATATCCAAAACATTTAATAAAACAACCACTCACAAATCCTTTAAGGGAGTCGTACGTTGTTCCAATTTCCGCTTGACCTGAAATATCGATTTAATACCAAATTATTTCACTTAATTCCAATTTCAACATAACTTAATTGAAACTTTAATCACAATAACTTTAAAATAACCCAATTGCCCCAAATTCCCCATTCTCTCTCTTCATTAAAAACTCACTACTTTTTCTTCTTACAAGTGCGTCCCACCAAACCCATTAAATTTCTCTCTTCACTCCATTTCACGCAAATAGCCCAATTTTTCCAACATTTTCTTTTTTTTATTTAATTTAAAAACCACCCTCTGTACTATTCATCATCTTGTTCCTTAACCCAAAACCACCATATAATGGCTTCTTCCCCTCCATTTCTTTTTTTTTAGCTTCTTCTGCAAACTATACCAATCCAGATMTGTGACCAAAACGCATAAATTGAAGCTAACTCATCGATACGCATATTCACATAAACCAGAAATCCAAGTTCRACACCTATTTCAAGAGATTTCTTACGCAAAACAACAAACTCATAAACTATTTCTCTTCAACCCCTATTTCTTCCCAAACCTTCAAATAAAAACAACTTTAATTACCACTTCTAAGGTTGGTTCTTCAATCTGGCTCACAATCACAATCACCATCAATTTCTTCCTCTTCCTTGTGTTTCGGTTGAAATCGCCAAGATCCCCTTTTCTTCCACCTTTTTCGTTTTCGTTCTCTTTCTTTTCCTTTATTTTCTTTCTTTTCCTTTCCTCTTCTTTTTTTTTATCTAATTTTCCTTACCACCACGTGTCCTCTTACACCACACACACTTGCACCTCATTTTTTTTTAATTTCCCAATTTCTTTTTAAACACAAAAATAAAAATTCTTTTTCTTTTTCTTTTTCTTTTTTTATCCAACGACCAAAATGCCCTTATTCCAATTTTTCTTATTAATTATTTTTTTTAACTCCAAACGGTCCTTACACTTTAAGTTTGTGAACCAAGTTTTATCACCTCGGTATTTCGACTGTCTACCAAGCCGATGCCCGTTATGGCCGAGCCGACCAAGATCTCTTTTTGCGTCTTTCTCATTCTTTGTTTGAACTGACCTAGATGTGTCTTGCTCAGCCACATATTCCGACAAACTCCATGACAGCACGCCGCCGTGATTCATGTTTACCTTAAAGAGCAGTTAAGGCCTTCTCGGGAATCCTGTCGGAGACCTTGCCTATTTATAAAAACCATTTGCTTCTATCTCAGGTACGTGAACACTGTATTTTCTCTCAAATACAACTCAGATTCTTCCTGACTTGGGCGTTAGAGTGTTTTCTCTTGCAGGTCTCCTGCTCAACACATTTCAGTTGATCCTCAAGGTCATCCTTCCGTCCAAGTGGAGCTCGCAAGCTTGGTCATTTTTATTTCATTTGGTTAAATCTTACTCGATCCCAATCGAGGTCGAAGCCTGTGTTAAAGCCATGTCCGTTGCATTTTATCATTTGGTTAAATTATTCAAGTCGAGGTCGAAGCCTGTGTTAAAGCCAGGTCCATCGCATTTTACCTTCGGTTAAATTGAACCTAATCCAAGTCGAGGTCGAAGCCTGTGTTAAAGCCAGGTCTGTTGCATTTTATCATTCGATTAAATCGAACCCGATCCAAGTCGAGGTCGAAGCTTGTGTTAATGCAAGGTCATTGCATTTTATCATTAGGTTAAATCGAACCCGATCCAAGTCGAGGTCGAAGCCTATGTTAAAACCAGGTGCGTTGCATTTTATCATTCGGTTAAATCGAACCCATTTTTTTTACTAAATAATTATTTCGAAAATTCCAATAATGGAAATTGGAACCTTCCAATATTCTCGACGTGATAAAATTTTTCTAATGGCCTTCATGCAATTCCTACATATTAATTCATATCTTATAACAAAGTGTGAATTAATATAACGTGAGACATTTCAATTAAAACACAAAAATATTTTTTTCTTAGACCAAATAAAATAATAGGAAATTTATGATAAAATGTGGTACCGTTTTCGAACGGATGTCCTAGGGTGCTAACACCTTCCCTACGCTCAGTCGATTCCCGAACAAAAAATTCTGTTTTAGCAGACCAAGTTTTTTAAATAGGTGACCAATCACACCTCGTAGATAATTGGTGGCGACTCCAAACCCTTATCTCGAAAGAGACCGTTCAGAGGACGACGCCGGTTGCTCCGCGTCACGATGACGTTGTGACAAACGTGAAGTTCTTCAAAAGACACAAATTTATATCTAGGATGCATTGAAGTTTGAAGAGTATTGTACTCCACTGGAAGACCATTAAGAGTGTAAAAGAGCAGATGTTCGTCATTAACAATGACCGAGACATTGACCAATTTATCCTTGATTTCTTTTATCCTTTTAAGATAAGCATCAATTGATTCTTTAGACTTCCTCGTAATTGACTGTAAATGAGTCTTAACATTAACGACATTAGTTCTGGATTTTGATGAATAGTGTTTCTCGAGCACGTCCAATACCTCTTTTGACATACGACTGCCAACGACATAGGCTAGGGCTTCCGACTAAAGAGTGGCATTGATCAAGGTTTTGAAATGACTATAAATAAGTGGTAGGGGGGAGGAGACTGAGAACACATCACGAAAAAACCTACAATTTCTCTCTCAATCTTTTTTTTTTCTCGTTATCTCTCTATCTCGGTCTCTCTCTCTTTTTCTTCTGTCCTTCAATTTTTTCTCTTTGTTTTCTCTCTATCACTCCCGCTATTCTTCGTTCTTTTCTTTTTCTCTCATCTTCTTTCAATTTTTTTCTCTCTCTTCTTCTTTAAATTTTTTTCCTTTTTTTTATTTTTTTATTTTTTTTCTCTTTGTTCTCTTTCACTCTCAAATATTCTTCTTAAACATTTTTCTCTCTTCCACCCACCATAACTCTTTTTGTTTTTTTAGATGTTTGTTTTCATTTATTTTCCTCTTTTCCTCCTTATTTACTTCCTCTCAATTTTTTTTTTCAATGGTTCTTTTCACCACAATTGTGTGCTTCAACTTTGCCTTTCGCCACAAGCGAATAAGGAGGGGAAAATCCAAGTTTGTTTCTAAGGTGGTAAGTTTTCATGTTTTCCTCAAATAAAAAATCAACATAGGTTGGTTTATTTCGTCATGTAGGGGTGTTCATCGATACACTTTCGGTTATCAAAAATGGAAACTGACCGACCATCAAAGTTGTTTTCCCACCGACCGACTAACAGATGCTTCGGTCGGTCAGTTTCCGACAAATGACCATTGAGTAGGGCTACAGTGACAGTGTGGGCGATTGGCGAGTGTGGTATGTGGGTGGGGCTGCTGCGGGACTGAGCGGCGAGCAGGATCCTGAGTTGTAGCGAGATAGGGACAGCCGACAAAAGGAAAACACTGGTTCCTTGTACTTCTGAGAGAAGATGGGAAGAAGGGAAAGGAGAAGGGAGAGATGGTGGAGGAGGGGAGGACAAAATAACCTTTAGAAGAAAGTTATTGCAGTGGAGAAAAAGGGAAGGTAAGACAGAGGGGTGATGGAAAATGGGAGTGAAGAGAGAGGAAGACACAATATTAAACAAAAAGAAAATATGGGGTGGTTTTGAGAAAACCAGCCAACTCAAACTACATGTGGTAGTGCATGAAGAGTGGTCCATATTAATGGTAGTGACGTGTGGCAGTGCATGAGTTGACAAGTATTGAATGACTTTTTTTTAATAATATATGAATAGTCGTTCGGTTTCGGTCCAGTATCTTCTTTCTCATTCTCCGACCGACTTACTAGTCTGTTTGCAAAATCGATGCTGATCGTACTATGGCTAAAGCCGACCGATCAATGTCAGTTCGATCGGTTTTGGTCGGTTGAGGCCGTTTTTCGATGATGAATGTTCACCCCTATGGTAATGTCTTGTTTTAGTCATTTTATAATTGCAAGTTTAATTTTGATTCATTCATACTTTATACTACTTTTTCTTTGCATATTTTCTTTTGTTTTTGGTTTTTTTATTCATTTATCTCCATTGCTAATTTTATACTATTTTTCCTTGTAACATCACATTTGTTTGGTCCAATTTTTCTAACATGTTTATTTGGAATACGCATATAATATTGACGAATATGTATATATTATGTAATTTTCATCACAATATTATTTGGTGGAGATTTTTGAATTTTATCAAAACTTTTTAACTTAAATTTTCAGAAGGAAATTTCCCAACGATGGAACCTTGAAATATTGGGAGGCCGATCTTCTTGGATTCTTGAGGGTATAGATCAATATATCGGGTGGCCAAGATTTTATTTTTAATATGTTTCCTAATGAAATGGTGTATTTTTAGTCGTTTTCTCATTTATACCTTCGTTGGTTTGGAAAAGTAATTGAAATACCAATACAAAATTGTTCACATTTTTTTCCTAAAAAAATTCATATCTTGAAGCAGATAAATATCTTTTCTATAAAAAGTAAAAGGTTAAAAAGCACATTTAGTCCCTAAACTTTCGTTAAAGTAACAATTTAGTCCCTGAACTCTCAAAAGTAACGATTTAGTCCCTATATTTTAAATTAGTAACGATTTAGTCCATACCGTTAAATGTTAAAGTTAGATTTAACAGAAAATTGGCATAGCCGCCAACTAGGATACATGTGTACATATTACAAAGCCATGTGTACATATTTATGGGTCGGTTCAAGTTAGGTTTGGTTCAAATTTGATTAGGTTTAAGGCTTAAAGAAAAAGAAGAAAGAAAGAAAATTCGTGGAATGGATAATCTACAATTCTCTCTCAATCGCGCTTCCGGCAAAGGATGAGTTCGACGGTGCCGTCGTCGCTCGTGGTTGCGGCTTCTCCTCCGATAAATTGCACAACCTTCACAACATTTTCGTCTATGGAAGTCTCTTAGCAGATGATGTCGTTCGTGTTCTCTTGAGGCGCATTCCTCAATCGTCATCTACTGTTCTCAATGGCTAGTCATCTGTTCTTACCAACTCTTTTCTATCCATAGTCGCTTTATTGCTTCTTCTTAAATGAGAATGATCGAAAATGATTGGAGCGATTTTTTGTACGAATCTGATTTCCTAATTTCTTAGGTTAATAAATACTGTTGTTTAATGCATAATTGGTTCTAAACTAATGAACAAAAGGAGCCTGCCATGTTGCTTTTGAATGTTCATCGTCTTATCGTTTACGGATTACATGCGCCAATTTGGGATAAAATTTGTTGTTTTGAATTTGCAGTCACAGATTTAGCATTAAAGGACGTGTGTATCCGGCTATTTTTCCCGAAGAGAACAAGAGAGTTGCCGGAACGATATGTGACATGTTCTTTCTTCTTTTCTAAGTTAGGCATTTGATTATGTTCGTGTTCTTTTATTTTGTTGGATTTTTCTCATTCTCAATAAGATACATGAGCTGTTTTAATTTTCTCCAATGATCATCTTCCTCTACTATTTTAGCTTAACAGTTAAATTGGTCAAAATTTTAGTGCAACAGCTCTGTGTTTAGTTAGTTCGTAGATGATTAAGATTCATTTCGAGCTGGAGTTCTAAACCATCACCAACCACTCTAACTGCAACTCTTCATTTAATTCTATAATTTTGACATTTGATTTCATTGGAGGAATTTTCAAATTAAATCAAATTGCAACCGGTCTCATTATGGGTTAGAATTCATATCTTCGTAAGAGTGTCAAAGACTTTCTAGCTTGCCATTTAATCTATATTTTGAACATAAACATGGACATGGCGTCTGGCAAGTTTTTATCCCTATTTTCATTTTCATGTCCTCTTAGGCATCACAATTCCTGAACTGGATATTTGGATATGCCTTGCCTGGAGTTCGAAGTCGTGGCATGTCATCGAATGATTGACTATTTGGTGTCTATCTCTGTTCTGACTAATAATTTTTTTTTTCAAGTGTGAGTTTAAAAAAATGTGAGTTTTTAAAGTAGCATATGTTAGTTACCATATTTCTGAGTTGACTCTTGATTTTCTTTGACGAAGTTAATGCAATCATACCCAATACTATGTTTATAAATTTTCTAAGTTCGTCAATTTTGTACTAAAGTTGTTATTGATTTCTGTAGGTAATTGCCAAGAAGTTTGAAGAATATCAAATTCAAATTAATAAACATTGTAAACTTACAGAGGGGTTTACGTTTTAGAGAAAATACTTGGTTAAAGGAGATGAGTCGTTGCATCTCAAACACCCTACCGTATCTCAATAATTTATCACGACTCGACAACATTAGGAGCATCAGTGAAGCCTCCAGCACATCCACCAGCTATTGGATAGCAACACTTACACATTTAACCATTAGTTATTCTTTCTGCAATCTCTTTTAAAACAGAAAGAGCAGCTTGTATTTGATCAAATTTTTTTTTGGGAATAATATAGAAAATATACATCATACTCATTGTATATTCAGTTTTCTAGTCTGTTTTTTAACCTTAGATTCAAACCTTGGCATAGATCAAACTCATTTTAGTTTAGTACTTGTGCAATGCTCGCCTCCTTTTTGTCAAAGAGATTAAAATGTTTAAAATTGATGATAGTTTGTCCACTACACAAACAAATAAGTAAGTACAATCATGTTCCTTAATTCTTATTTGTTTTTAGTTTGGGTCTCTGAGAATGATATCATAATTGCAATATTAATCCATTAGCACTAATCATATTCACTACTCCAATAAATGATTTACTAAACATAAATCTCAGTCTCTAATATTTGAGTATGGATAAAGAACACAAAACACATAGTAAGTCACTTTAAAATATAAAAACATCTGCAGCGTAACTGTCATCACAAAAAAAATCTTCACAACTGATATTACAAAAAATACTTCTTTCCAAAATCCTAGTGTCATAACAAAACAAACTAGTTTCTCAGACTTTCACATCTATCATTGTAAAAATCTATAAGTAGCTTAATCTCAGTAATCTCAATTAAAAGTTTTACTCTCTTCGAACTTTTATAGGCAACTTTGACCGTTTATTCATTTGAATGGTTTGAGATGACGAACTTCCCTACAAAGTTGTTAAGAAGTAAGAAAAAAAAAGATTAGATTTACAACCATGATATTATAGAAATAAAATTTAAGTCAAGAGTTATTTGAATTACTAACCTGTAGAAGTTTTTTTTTATCAATTGGCCCTTTACAACTCCTTTTGTTGGGGTCAAATTGGTTATATTTACTGCATTTCATAGATAATCTTCTTCTACCAATTGTGCTACCTTTTTTGGGTTCATCAGGCTCTCTTCTTCTTAATTTCTTTGGCCTACCAGGAGCTCTTCTAAGATGAGGTGGATTAATAATAGTGAAATTTGTACTTGTCCACAAGTTTGGACCATTGGTTGGGTAAATAAGAGGCTTGTAGCATGCAATGTAGGCCTTCTTTTCATAGCAATCTTCAACATATGTCTCAACTTTATATCCTTTATAGAAAATACAACTAATGACATCATGATATGGTAAGCCAGTTAGATCCCATTTTCTACAACCACAAGTCCTTGCATCAAGGTCTACAACAAACTTATCACCCCAACCATTCCTAGCCTCAAATTTTAAATCACCAGCCCACACAGGTAACCAATTCCTGCTATGCAATTTCTCTTGCTCAATTTTCTTTTTTATTTTGGGACACACATCGCCTTCAAACTTGTCAACTTTCTCTCTATTATTTTGAAATTTTTTCATTAGATAAGTTCTAATCCATTCACATAGAGAAATAATTGGTTGGTCTCTAGCTTCAAGGATGGTAGCATTAAATACCTCACATAGATTATTAACTAGAGAATCACATTTAGACCCGCATCTAAATGCATGCTTACTCCATTTCTCACGAGGAAATGCCAACACCCACTTGTATGCACCTTCATCTACTTTCTTCATTTTTTGCATCTCCCTCCCCCATTGATTGTAATATGTTGCATTGGCTGCTCCCCAAAAAAACTCTTTCAACTGCTGTCCAGGAAACCTCTTTCTCATGTTGCTATAGATATGTCTCACACAAAAACGATGTTCTGAGTTTGGAATTAATTCACTGAAGGCTGGTACTAAACCCTGAAATTATAAGTAAAATAAACATGTCACAAATATGTAAAAGAAACTAAATAATTTAAGTCTAACAAATAATAAGATTACCTTTTGTTTGATCAGATATAAATGTAACTTTTTTACCTTCAATGTCCACGAGTAATTTAGTCAAAAACCAAGTCCATGAGTCCTTAGTCTCTGCCTCAACAACTGCAAAGGCTAAGGGAAAGTATGGGTCATTAGGATCTCTTCCAACTGCTGCAATTCGTTGTCCTCCATAAGGGTCTTTCAGATGGCAAGCATCTCAACCAATAAATGGCCTGCAACCAGCAATGAAACCTCGTGGACATCCATTGAGACAAATATAAAATCGTTGGAAAACATTGATCTGTCTAATTCTACCAATTGGTTGACCGTCAACCTCTTCCTGTTCATGTCGCACATCCAAGTTCAATATAGTACTACTGCCAGGATTGGATCTACGTATCTCCTCATAATACTCCCACAATTTATTATACTGCTCTTTGTGTGATCCATGCACTATATCTAAAGCTAATTTCTTTGCTCTAGATGCTTTCATTTTATTAATTTGTGAAATCTATTTACGTTGTACCTTTTCTTGGATGGCGCGCGATCTCATATCCGGTTGTTCCTTCACATCATTTAATATTTGCTTACTTAACCACCTAGATGTTAGGCGCGGATTGTTGAAGCATCTACTACATGAATGGTCATCAACATAGGTCTTCAATTGATAAGTCATTTCTCCTTTTACCTTTGCTACATAAGCCAACCATTTACGACCATCCATGCATTTGGCCCTAACTCTTATCTTATCATTTTTCACAAATCGTATATGCCATCCTCCCTTAACAGTGTAATCATCTACGGAATTCTTGAACTCACTTAGTGAGTTAAATAACATGCCTAGTTCAAAGTGTGGTTTCTCATCACCCGTTATTACTCTATAAATAGGATATTTTGTTCCAACACTACCTTCAAAATCAGACGAGTCCTTCAATGAGATTAGGTCACTCGAGCCAATGTCACTTCCATCATTCTTCGCAACATTCTCATATGTTCTTATGATATCCAATGATTTTGAAGTTCCCTCTACACTCTTATCAAAATATGTATTATCATCATCTTTAAATTCAGATTCACAGCCACTCATATAAGGTAATGCACTATCACTGTCTAACAATATTGCTTTATCTTCGCATTCATGTTCTACGTATATCTCAAATGTCATTCTATCACTTAGAAGACTAGCTAACTCCATAACATCTTTATCAGATTCTATTACTCGATAACCACCTACTTCTTTTGTTGGATCCCTACCCCACAATTTAAAATAATTATAATATCCCAATTGTTCAACAATGTCAATTACCTCAAAGAAAGACCAATAATCTGGATCAAAATTTATATAACGATCCACCTTACCACTTACGTACTGAAAATACGGCTCATGCATAAAATAACCATTGTGATGTACTTCTACTACAAAAGTTGTCATCTCTACAAATAAAATAAAATATAAATATTAGAGGTAAATTATTTGAAGATTACTTGAACCAACTCATATCTAAAAAGTATAATAATTTAACTTGAGATGATTAAAAGATATTTTTTTATATTGAGATTACAAGTGGGCTGAAAAATTTTCTAAAGAAAAGAAAACTAGAGTTGTTTTTTGGTTTGTTCTCGAACCAAAAAAAAATGGTTTTGTGAATTTTTTTTTCTTTTACTTGTTAATCCAACTATTGTTTTATGAATACAATATTGATCGAACCAACATTCTCTTTCAAATCACGGCAATAACAATATCAAATGACAAAAATAACAATATCGAATAACATTCACATTTTATCTTTGAAAGAAAAATAGAGACAAAAAGAGATAAAT
>NW_019104577.1:25980-38977 GCF_001995035.1 Momordica charantia
TTTCGCTGTCCCACTTGAAGTATCCCGCTTGATTCTCGATTTGACCTAAAGCCCACAACGAACGAGCAGGCCCGAATATTGAGATGTATGAGGATTCGACTGGGGTAAACCCTAAAGAGATTAGAACTCGACTTCTATAAATGGAAGGGGGGAACTAAACCCTAGAGGTACGCCAAAACACCTTAGTCTCTACACTCTAACTTCATTATCAATTTACTCTCCTTGCTAACTTAGGCATCGGAGCCCGTGTGACTGAAGTCACACTGGTTTAGGTTTGATTGGTTTTGCAGGTTCTCTATTTCCTGATTATCAAGTTTGATGCGAACCTCGGAAGGAACTAGGAGAGTATAATTCACGCATCAACAATTGGCGTCATCTGTGGGGACGATTTAGATCCAAAAGTTGAGACGATCAACAAGTCGATCGAGAATTGCTAGGACCCGAGAAGGGACGATTCAGATCCAAAAGTTGAGACGATCAACAAGTCGAGAAGGGACGATTCAGATCCAAAATTCGAGACGATCAACAAGTCGATCGAGAACTGCTCGGATACTGAGGACTGCTCAGATCCGAGAAGGGACGCCAGAAGTCAAGACGATCAACAAGTCGACTGAAAGTTGCTCAGGATCTGAGAGGGTCTAGGGTGTAGCGAATCAACAAAATCCATGACAGATCTTGAGAGAAACAAATTGACATGAATTCTTGAAACAGACGACAACATGCTGGAACCGAACGTCATACGACTAGGAGGCTGCCTTTACCCGAGACAGTCGAAAGTGAAACAGGTCGACAACTTCCTGAGCAGGCCCTGGGTGATACAAGGCGACAAATTCCAGGGCAGAAAGAGCAATAGACAGAAATTCCTGAACAGTAGGAGAACAAATGAGCTACTTTAGAAAAGAAGATTGCATGAGTGAACTGAAACATATCTCTCATTCTTGAGAGACTTGAGCAATAAGAGGAGAGTCCACCAGCACTTGTACGAGATCAACGAAAGGGCAAAGCTCTCGCGAGTGGAGACGAGAAAAAGTTGACGAACAACCCATTGGCACGGAGTAAACTGGTAATGGGAGGGAACGACAAACCACGGAATGATACTTTTCATCGACAGGAAACCCGACCAGGCCTCAAGAACATCACGCTCCATAAAGAAAAATCGCTTAGCCTGGTCGGGTTTCCTGTCGAGAACTGTAGCGGTTCATCCCGACCGTTTCGTAGTCCCACTCGGTTTCGTAGTCCCACTCGAAGTATCCCGGCTTGATTCTTGATTTGACCTAAAGCCCACAACGAACGAGCAGGCCCGAATATTGAGATGTATGAGGATTCGATTGGGGTAAACCCTAAAGGGATTAGAACTCGACTTCTATAAATGGAAGAGGGAGCCAAACCCTAAAGGTACGCCAAAACATCCTACTCTCTACACTCTAACTTCATTATCCATCTACTCTCTTTGCTAACTTAGACATCGGAATTCGTGTGACTGGAGTCACACTGATTTAGGTTTGATTGGTTTTGCATTCCCTGATTATCAAGTTTGATGCGAACCTCGGAAGGAACCGGTAGAGTATAATTCACGCATCAACAAAAATTTCATTCGGTGTTTTACAAAACAGGGAGAAGAAGTTTAACAGATTTTGAGATTGTTTCTCTTAGTTCTTTCAAATTGAAAGTTTCAATTACAAATCAAGCAAATTTTTATTATGGCAGAATTTGACTTTTCCTCCTTTTTCTTCCTCTCAAACCAACCTTCAAACTTTCAAAACAACAACTCACATTCAAAATAAAAAAGTGAGACTTCCATCAAAATCCACCTCCAAAATACATCAAACCCGAACTTCAGAATACATCAAAATCCAACTTTAACATCAAACTCACCTTCAAAATACATCAAAACTCAACTTCAAAATCAAACTCACCTTCAAAATACATCAAAACTCAACTTCAAAATCAAACCCACCTTCAAATTACATCAAAACCCAACTCAAAATCAAACCAACCCTCAAAATCAAACACACCAAAATAAGAAATAGAGATCTCCATCAAAACCCATCATCAAAAAAAAAAAAAAAAGATGAAAGAAAAGGGAGTTCGTGTCTCCCTCGTCGCTGCCATGGATTTCTTTTACCGCTGATGTTAATCATCGATGAAGAAAAATCTATCATCGCTGTAAATCGCTGCTCGCTGCCACCTTGATGCCTTGAGGGATGGGGAGCAGGGAAGGTAAGAGAAGGGAAGCGGTGAAGGGAGAGGGAGGAGAAGGAGAGGGGAGCGGCCGGAAGGAAAAGAAAGGAGAGAGAGGAGAAGGGGAGGGAAGCGACTCGAAGGAAAAGAAGGGAAGAAAAATAGGGTAAATGTGTTTAAAAGAATCGCTTGGAGGGAAGAAAAATAGGGTAAATCTGTTGAAAAGAATCGGTTGGTCAGACCCGAACCGAACCAACATAACATTTAACATAACCGAACTGAACTCTATCAATTCGGTTCGGTTCAGATTCTTGCACCCCTACTAACAATTCTATTTTTAAAAAACTAAAAAAACAAAAACGAAATGATTATCAAGTGGATCCACAGATCTATGTCTTAAAATTCAGGGACAAAAAATCGAATAAAATTGAATATTTATGAACTAAAACAAATATTTTGAAGTTCTATAGACCAAAATGAAATAATTTTTGAATGGACTAAAGTTGGATTTAAACTGTATTTTTTATTTAATATTTTTGTAATATTTTATATGCTAGATTTTACCGCTACCGCTAAACCAAAGTGCATGTTTTCTAATTTTATATTGCAAGATAATATTTGTAAACATAATATATAAAAGTTTTATTCTGATTTTTCACAATCTTACATTTGGATGGATTTTTATTTCTGTTCTCTCCTTTTCAATAACTAAACAGAGCACATTTTTCTTATTGGATTATGATTTCATAAAGGATGAGACTTTATGGAAAATGGCTCGGATTATTAAGGATACACCTCGATGAGAGACCTTAAACCCAACATAGAAATTATCTTGTAGTCACTAAAACCCGCTGCTAAGAAGAGATTCTTCCATTCGCTTTCATTTCTCTCTCTACCAGTGACAACTGACATCGTAAACACATCTTCACATAGTTGAGTTTCAATTGACTCCTTGTCTTCTATTTGATTCTCCGTCACCATCTCTATAATTATCACTTTTCCACCCTCGGCTCTACTTGGAATTGCATCTTTACAGTTCTTCAATATTTTAATACTCTTTTCATCATTCCAATCGTGCAAAACCCACTGATTATCAAAATCCCCAAGAAAATACTCGAAGGTTAAAAGATGACTTTTACTAATTTTAGAAATATGATTAGAGGAAGAATATACCTTGAGTAAGACTGCATTTGCTGGTGGAATTTTTGCTTCAAACATGTTTCCTGCAATGAAATTCAAGTTTTCTGTGGTTTGTTGGAGGTTATCAACCACATGTGGGAGATCAAATACAATGCAAGTGATGTGTGGGAATGCCTCTGCAATGGCCTTGGCCATGAAGCCTCTGTTGCCACCAACATCGACCAACGATTTTAACCCTTTGAACACCCGTCGACACTCCCTCGTCACTACCCTCCCAATCAGTTGAGAATCATACATCATTGCCTTATTTAATATATTGCTAAAATCAGGTTCTTGTGCAACATAATCCCATACTGACTTATCGTTAGTGGTTTCAAAGGCACAACTATGACGTTCATCTGTGCTACGGAACCAGCTGCTCATGGTTTCATATGAAGCCATCATTGCTTTATTGAAAATTAAAAGCAAGAGGGATATGTGTTCAAATGGCGTGTTGTGGCGGAGGAGAAGACGAGAGGTCGACGTGAGAGTGTACTTCACTTCTTGCTCATTCTCATCGTGAGTTTGAACAAAGAAGCCAGAATGAACTAGCAAGCTCATGAGTCGGCCAAGACAATGAGCTTTAAAGGGTTGAATATGGAGTGCTCCCACTAAATTGGAAAGGCTCATGGGTTCGCCATGGCTATGGATGATGTCGGGTATCCCCAATTCAACAGCACATTTTAGAGACATAGAGTCCATATATCTGTAAGCGTGATTCCAAACATGGGCTTGAGCTTTAAGCAATTCTATGTTGTCTCCCATTACTTCCCAAACTCTCAACTATGTCACACAAAGACTTGATTTCAATTGAAGAACCCGGCCACCTCTATATATAGGCAAGAGCTGCCAACTTCCATAATCCTTTAATCTATTGAAAATAAATCTTGCTTAGTGAAACTAAACTAATTTTAATTAATCTAGTTGTCTTTTGATATGATTTGATATAATTTGAATTATTTCATGATTGGTTTTTTTGTGTTTGCAATTATGGCTTGGATATAGTTTAGGATATGATTTAAGTTTCCAATTCCTTGATTGAAGTATCTAAATTTATTTGATTTAGATGTTACTTGTTTTAGTTGTCTTCATCCTATTATAAATGGATGGGTAGGGTTGTATCCAATTTGAGGATTGAAATCAATAAAATTGTATAGTTATTTTACCTATTTTCTCTCCTCCAAAATTTAGTAGTGTTACATAAATAAATCAACTCGTTTACTAAATATATTATGATATTATAACAAAGTTGATTTTGGTAGAAACTCACATATAAATTGTCCACCTCCCCCGTAGCTGAAATAGTGAAGATATATATTTAGTCTTCTTTTGATTTACTCTTGTAACCTCCACATTTCATTTAGTTTGGTAATCCTAGGTTATTTTTAGTTGTTAAATCTCTTTCAACGTAAAAGTATATACTTATAAACCATTACAAAACCTCAATATTTTTACTAAGAACTACTACAACTAAAAAAGAAGATATTTGACCAAAAAATTGGTGGACCTATAATAGCCACAATCGTGAAGGAAGGTAAGTACCTCACGTCAAAAAGACAAGAGACTTAACAAGGTATATAAATATATGGGCTATTCTTTTCTAGTCATATCAATATTAAGACACAAAAAAATAAAAAATAAATAAAACTCACCTATGGATCAAAAAATTGCTGATCATCTTTTTCCCACCCAAACCACACGCATAACTATTTGTATGCTTATTAAGTGTGAAGAGTGTGAAAAATGCTATCAAAACAAGCATAGTTGAAAGATAATTAGTATATTGCCTGATTTATCTGTACGCTTAAAAATATTAGAAAAGTCGGTAAATGTCCATTTTTCTTCCAAAAGTGAATGTATGAGTCATTTGTGTGGATGTTAAGAAACGTCATAAATGTTGGAAGAAATCTGTAAATTTTTGTTTTTCACCTCAAAAAACGCACACAACTACTCTTGACATTTTGTAAGTATCAAGAATTTTGAAAACTTCTACTCATTTGTGACGATTAAAAGACGTCAAGAATATGTAAACTTTCTGTTTTTCCAACCACAAAATGCGTGCACAACGGCTATTTGTGACGTTGTCAAGTGTCAGGAAATCCAAAATCGTGTAACTTTTTTTGCGGGGTTCAAAAAACATCATAAATACATAAAAATCAGAAAAAACTCCATTTTCTAGCCAAAAAAAGAAAAAGAAAAAGAAAAAAAGCCTAAAATCTTTTGTGACATTTCTTTATATTCAACTTTTGTTTGTTGGATGGAAAATAAACATTCACAAATAATAAATTAATTTAACCCATCATTTAAACTCAATTAAGTTTCCTTCTCCGAGTATCTATATATTCAAATGCATGTACCAGCCTCTACCCCTATCCATTCAATTCAGAATTTAATGGTGTTTCTATACCCGTCAATTTAATTACTTCATAATTTTATTTTGTCAATGTGAATATAGTTCTACTAATCAATATACTTTTATAATTAAAAGATCAAGTCTCCATCCCCGTACTGAAAAAATTCTATTTTAATCTTGAAAATTCATTTAAGTCTCTAATCATTTGGTTTATATACATCTTTCTATTTATAATATATCTATTTAGTATATAACTTTAGAAAAATGGAAAAAATTATATTTACACCCTTACTTTTCGGTTATAGTTTTATTTAACCCCTTAGTTTATATGGATTTCTTTTTTTATCTGAGTTAAAATTAAATATATTTTTTTCCTTTTTTCTAATGGAATAGTTAAAACTAAAGAGGTGGGTTTTAGGTTACTAGTTTATGTTCAAGGGAGTAAATTGAATCTATTTGAATTTGGATGGGACAATTGTCCTAAGATGTTTAAGCTGAAAGGGGAACTGCGTGTCTACTTCATCGTGTCATCATTAGGAGGGATGTCGCCGATGTTGGTGGGGGGAGGGACTGGAGTCTGTGGGTCTCTTGACTAAAAAGAATTAAGTTATGTTGTCTCTTGAAAATACAAATAATATATTTTGAATCACATATTATACGTGACGACTTGTAACAGATTTTTTTTAGAATCTCATGCAGTTTAAGGTGTTTTTTAAAAGAAAACAAATTTTAAATTAAATCTTACTAAAGATCTAACAAACCCGTTTAAAAGAAATTTAACGAAATCTTAAAAAAAAACTAATTAAAAAATAATTCATTTAAACGTTTAAAATTTTAATTAAATCTACGAACCAATTTTAAGAAGACTTAAAATAAATAAAGAATTGGACCAAAATTAAATTTAAATGATGTTATCTGGTATAAATTCTCTAAAATGTAATCATATTAATTTCTTTTAGCTCAACCTCGAAAAAAAAAAGGTTTTTAAGGGCCGGTAGAGAATTTAGACCTTTTTATTGTTTTCAGATTCATTGAATCAATTTGATTCAAAAATGTTTTTAACTTGTGTACAAAGAGTGGAAATTATAACGACTATTTTTAAAATACAGAGTTACATTTTAAAATATAAGAACTTTGAAAAATACATGGGTAGACTTCTGTGTTAAAATTAAAATATATAAAATATAATATATTATATAATATATAATATTATAAAATATTAATTCTTACAAAATTTATAACATTTTTTTGTTAATAAATTAATTAATAGTATTTTAGATTAAATTAAATATCTAATATGTAACACTTACAAATATATTACAAAACACATTGATTTTTTTTCAATTGAGATTCAACTTTTATATATACTACCAGACACATAGCATAAATTAATTAATAGTATTTTAGATTAAATTAAATATTTAATATGTAACACTTACAAATGTATTACAAAACACATTGATTTTAATTGAGATTCAATTTTTATATATGCTACCAAACACATATTTGAAAATGTGGAATTCAACTATGTTTTCAATTTCCTGTTCTTAGATCACTAACCAAACATACCCTTACTTTCTTTTTCTACCATCATATATTATCAATTTTAGCTTTTCCAATAACAATTTAAATTTAAATTTCATCTAATTTTTTAGTTAAATTTAGTTTAAATTTTAAATATTTAATTAGTTAAATCTATTTTTAATTAGTTTAGAACGTTTTTTAATGGATTTATTTTAAGATTTTGTTAAATTATTTTAAACGATTTGTTAGATTTTTTACTTAGAATTAATTTTAAAATTTTGTTCTTTTAAAATAGTTAAATAATTAGTTTTACTTTCTAACAATATTAAAGCAAAAAAAAAGTAAAAGTCCTTCCAAATGCCCAAAATTTTAATACTAATAATAAGCCATAAATGAGCCCAATAAATATGTATCATGAATATCAAGCAATAAATTCATACAATAGTAAATATAGTGGTTATAAAAAAATATTATATAAAATATCAATACAACAACCCATTCTAGCGATTTTCTTTTTTAAATATTTTATTTTTTATAACTTTTATATATATAATATAATATGTAGGATTGAGGATTCAAACTCACATCGTTTTGATCAATGTATAAAACAATTAAGCTACGTTCAGGTTCACAAACTAATGATATTATTATTGTAGTTTGAAATAGATGGTAGAAATGAAATTGTCTCTTCGAAAAAAAATTGATTTTGCCACACATATGACATCGTCTCTTTTAATCGTTTTCTTCAAATGACGATTTAAGAAAATGATATTGTCACACGTATTAGGCGTGTGTTAGGTAGTGATTTTGACATGGACAAAATCACTTTTGTCCTTATCAAAATCATTTTCTTTTTCATCAATAATGTTTGAAAAATTAAAAAATTGATTTTAAGAAAGCTTAAAACCACTTTAAATTGATTTTAAGATATTACTTTAATGGTAATTTTGAAAATTCAATTATACTTTAATGTATTTATTTTTTAAATCACTGTTACTCTCAAATACACCCTAAATTCTCTTTGAATCGCTTTCTTCAAATTACTATTTAGGGACGAATTCAGTAAATGATGTTGCACACGAGATTGACCCATTAGAAATAAATGTTTATGCAAAGATGTGCACAACAGTGTGTTCCTGATTGTAGCTCGAACTCGGCCTCCGTACCGACCTGAACCTTTGGGCGGACCTGCACAAAAGGGTGAGCACTCCGACGATCAAGTCAGTATAGGTCGGATTACAAGTTTAGTTCGAGGCCAGAAATCATCGTACCTGATCGTGGAGTGAGGTCTTCTACTTATGGGTGGTAGTCCCGCCAATCTTGCGACGGTTACACCCGGTAATCTCGGGACCGTCGGTTACGCCCGGTGATCTCGGGACCAACGGTTACGTCCGGTAATCACGCCGCAGACAGTTGCTCACATCGGCCCCTACCGAGCCTCTGGGCAGGTCGGACCTGAGCCAGGTTCACCTCGGCCCTCATACTTAGCTTTCGCCAGCGTTGGTGGCAGCCATCTCGGCTATCCGAGCTAGGCATGACTCATGGGCCATCTTGGAGCACCAATAGGGGTCCTCCACGTGTCCAGGGTACTTAATCCCCAAACAGAAATTATCATTTGGAGAAAATTTTCATCCCGCTTTGAACAATACAAATCGTTACGAGGGATAAATCAATATTTCTATATATCACACGAAAATTGGCAAAAGATAATAAAATATTACTAATTAATACAATATTAATATTATTAATTTTTAACTTATTAAAAAGAGTTTCTATAAATATTTCAATAAAGCTGAGAAATTTTTCATCAAAATCCACGTTTACTCACCCATCCAATTATTTATAAATTTTGAGCTGCAGTCTTCCAGCTTTAGAAGCAACAATATTGCAACTTTTATTTTTTCTGTTAGTTTATATGGGTGCGTTTATTGTGTGTATATGTATGCGTATTAGCTGCCATCATTCTTATGATCAAGTAACCGTCGACAATTGTCTCTTAGAAAAAGACCTCGAAAGAGACAACATGTTGATTTTGAAAAGAATAAAACGAAAAATCTGGAAACAGAGCATGCTGATTATGAAAGGAATAAACAAAATAGCTATGTCCTATGCGAGGAGTAGCTGCCATCATTCTTTTTATCAAGGAACAGCTGGTAATTGTCTCTTGGAAAAAAGTCTCCAAAGAGAACGACATGCTGATTTTGAAAAGAATAAAACAAAATTGGTATGTCCTATATAGGGATTAGATGACACTATTCTTTTTAACAAGGAACCGCTTACAATAGTCTCTTGAAAAAAAAAAAACCTCGAAAGAGACGACATGCAAATGTTGAAAAGTATAAAAAAAAAAAATTTGGTATGTCGTATATAGGGATTAGCTATCACCCTTCTTTTTATCAAGTAACCACCTGCAATTGTCTCTTAGAAAAAAAACCTCGAAACAGACGACATGTTGATTTTGAAAAAAATAAAACCAATTTGGTTTGTCCTATATAGGGATTAGCTATCACACGTCTTTTTATCAAGGAACCGTCGGCAACTATCTCTTGGAAAAAATTTCGAAAGAGACAACATGCTGATTTTCAACCGAATAAAACCAATTTGGTATGTCCTATATTGGGATTAGATAACACCATTCTTTTTATCAAGGAACCGGTCTCTGAAAAAAGCCTCAAAAGATACGACATGCTGAGTTTGAAAAGAATAAAACAAAATTGGTATGTCCTATACAAGGATTAGCTGCCACCATTCTTTTTATCAAGGAACTACCGTCAACTGTCGCTTGAAAAATAAACCTCGAAAGAGACGACATGCTGATTTTGAAAAGAACAAAATAGAACTGGTATGTACCATACAAGGATTAGCTTCCACCATTTTTTTATCAAAGAACCATCGACAACTATCTTTTAGGAAAAAACTTCAAAAGAAACGGCATGCTTATTTTGAAAATAATTACACAAAATTGGTATGCCCCTGTAAAAGGATTAGCTGCCACAATTTTTTTATTAATAAACCGCAGGCAACTTTCTGTTGGAAAAAATCCGCGAAAGAGATTGACATGCTTCTTTTGAAAAGTATAAAATATTATAGATGAGAAAATCCCTATTTTCTACCATTCAAATTCCTTATATTTAAGGAATTCAAAAGGGAAGATATCTCGATGACTTTAAGATTCAGGAGAAAATATTCTATATTCAAAACAGAAGATATCTGATGGCCTCGAGATTCTCCCTAGATTCATCCTAGTGATACTAGATTTTTCCCTCTATATATAGAAGGAAAATGCTCATAGTTGAAGGAGGACTACAAATCTTTACTCTTTACTAAGCCTAATCACTCCACTCTCCATACACGACTACTCAAATACTAACTTAAGCATCGGAGCCCGTGTGGTAAGAGCCACACCAGTCTTAATACGATTCTGTTTTGCAGATTTGGCGCCGTCTGTGGGGACGAATAAGATCTAAAGACCAAGGTAGTCGACATGAATTTTGAGGGAAGTCGGCAACACTCTGGTGACGATGGATGCCATCCGATGAGGAAGATATCAACACTCTAGTGACGACGAATGCCATCCGAGGAGGAAGGTAAACCAGGAATTATTTTTGCAATGGTTGAGGGTGAATGAATTATTAAATAAAAAATTAAGCATGTTGTTTATTTATTTTCAATTTTATTTAAGCGTGATATGTGATTTTTCCCCATAATATTTTATTTTATTTGAGATATTTTAGTTTGATTTAAATTAATAATTTGTGATTATTTTAGTTTGATTTAAATTAATCATTTTGTATGTTCTATACTGGAGAAAATTTTTGTTTGATACTTTAAACAAAACCTCTTAAAGTGGGGCCAGGTGAGTAACAACGGTTAAGGAACTCAAGCTGGGACAAACCTAGAAGTAGACCGATAAGCTAGAAGCCAGTCAGTAGAGCCAAGTAAGATCAATGACAGATTAAGCCTAGGTGATCAAAAGAATCCCAAAGGTACTGGAAAAGGCATATGTACAGGCCCAACAAGGTTAAAACAGAAAGTAGGCAAGCCAAACCAATCAACGAAACCTAGGGTATAAACCATTTGACAAAAGTCACAATAAATTAGAAACACAAGAGTGTTCATTAAACTATGTATTTAAAGCCGTAGACAGAAGCCAAATAGGTTAGAAACCCAAGGGTGTCGACTAAACTCAAGGCATAAAACCATTGGCGAAACCCAAATAGGTTAGAAACCCGAGGGTAAACCCGATGTATAAAACCATTGGCGAAACCCAAATAGGTTAGAAACCCGAGGGTAAACCCGATGTATAAAACCATGGGCAAAAACCAAATAGGTTAGAAATCCAATGGTGGTACCGGTGGCCCAGCTAAAAGTTAGATCCCATGGCCAACGGTTAAAACTAACTGTATGGCAGAGCCTAAGAGACTTGGCTACAGCCAACTACGTCAAAAAGATATGGGGGTTATTCTATAAAAATAGTTAACCCATGAATGACAAAATACTCTCAAAGTAGAAGTCTGACATTTTAAATAACTCATTATCTTCAAATTTGAGAATTAGGGCTATTATGGATGAGAAAATTCATATTTTCTAGAATTCAAATTCCCTTTATTTAAGGAATTCAAAACAAAAGATATCTTGATGGTCTTAAGATTCAGAAGAAGATATCCTAAAAGGAGAAGATATCCTGATGGCCTCAGGATTCTCCCTAGATTCATCCTAGTGATACTACGTTTTTCCATCTATAAATAGAAGGAAAATACTCATAGTTGAGAAAGGGCTACAAATCTACACTTCACTAAGCCTAATCCCTCCACTCTCAATACACGACAACTCCGAATACTAACTTAGTGCGATTCTATTTTGTAGGTCTCGTCGATCCCTTTAATTCTAGAAGATTGGTGCGAATTTGGCGAGATATCAAGAGGCAAAATTTCTACATCAACATAAAACAAAATTGGTATGTCCAATACACGGATTAGCTACCACCATTCTTTTTATCAAGAAACTACAGGCAGCTGTCTCTTGGAAAAATACCTCGAAAGAGACGACATGATGATTTTGAAAAGAATAAAACAAAATTGGTATGTCCTATACAGGGCTTAGCTACCACCATTCTTTTTATCAAGGAACCGCTTACAACCGTCTCTTGGAATAAAGACTTCTAAAAAGAGAACATGCTTATTTTGAAAAGAATAAAACAAAATTGGTATGTTCTATATAGGGATTAGCTGCCACCATTCTTTTTATCAAGGAACCACCGACAACTGTCTTTCGAAAAAATACCTTGAAAGAAACAACAGGCTTATTTTGAAAATAATTATACAAAATTGGTATGCCCTATACAAGGATTAACTGCGACCATTTTTTTTATCAATAAACCGTCAGCAACTTTCTTTTGGAAAAAAAACCTCGAAAGAGATGGCATGCTTCTTTTGAAAAGTATATGATATGTTCTATCCAGGGATTAGCTACCACCATTCTTTTTATCAAGGAACCGCCGGCAGCTGTCTGTTGAAAAAAAGCCTCGAAAGAAGCGACAGCTGATTTTCAAAATAATGAAACAAAATTGGTATGTTGTATATAGGGATTAGCTATCACTCTTCTTTTTATCAAGTAACCATCTGGAAAAAAACCTTAAAAGAGACGACATGCTGATTTTGAAAAGAATAAACCAATTTGGTATGTCCTATATAGGGATTAGCTACCACCATTCTTTTTATCAAGAAACTGTCAGCAGCTGTCTCTTGGGAAAAAAATCTC
>NW_019104577.1:57699-74285 GCF_001995035.1 Momordica charantia
AGAGCACTCTTAAAATCATCAAATGTCAAATTTATAGCTCTACATGGGTTCCTCTTCAACTTCTTTCCAAAAGAAAAGCGATCCTTCCAATAGTGTCTCCAAACCCAATCACTCGGCTTGAACATTGTATACTTCCTTCCATGAATGAATTTAGAAGCAAATTGGGACTTTTGCTTCTCACGAGATGCTTCAGCCTTGTAAACCACATGTTGACTGTCATTTTGTACTTTGGAAGCAATCTTTGGTTCAATCTTCTCAATGAGTGTTCTAGCCTCCTGTAAAAACTCAAGGGAAACACTAGACCAACATGGTTTAAGCTCTCCCGTTARATAACAAACRCCTTTGTACAAAAGATCAARAATGTTTTGTTTGGAAAATAAAACATAGTTGACATCACAAACTTTTTCAAACAAGCTTACATTCTTGGCTTTTCTCTCATTTTTCTCTTTAGGCCACAAATTAATCTCATGCTTTTCTCTCACACAAGATTCTTTTTCAAACAATTCACATGCTTTTGTCTTGACCTCATGCGCCTTTTTCCCTAACTCACACACAACATCATATACATCTTGAGGAGTAGGTGTTACAATAGTAGAAGTGTTACAATCAAACAATTCATTGCAATCTAGTTGCCTACTAAATAAAACACTATCAGCATGTGGCACTAGGTCACAAACTATGTCTTCTTGAATTGGATCACTTTCTACCTCAACAATAGGCTTAATGTTAGTTGGTAAACTAAAATTCTCTAAAGATAAATGAATCTTAGAAAATGGTTTAGGTTTATTATACCTTGTAGACTTCCTTTGGAGATGTTTCTCAATCTTTATGGCTATTTGCACCATCCCTTCTAAATCCTCATAAAATTGAAGATCAAGTCGTTCGGCAATTTCCTTCTTGAGTCCTCTTAAGAAACGAGCCATTATAACTTCCTCATCCTCATAAAGATCAAGCTCCTCAAGCAACATTTGCATCTCCATGTAGTAAGCCTCCACGCTATTGCTACCTTGTCTCAAAGATCTCAACTTATAGAAACACTTGGGAACAAAATGCTCTCTCATTAAATGCTTGAGAACATACCATGAGTTTATTGGACACTCAAAGTTCTTCCTCCTACTCAAAAACAATTTATCCCACCAAGTAATTGCATAATCTCGAAGTTGAGCAACAATGAGTTTTACCTTTACTTCCTCACTTAATGGGTAGTAATCAAAGACACGTTCAACTTGCTGTTCCCATTGAATGTATTCCTTCGGGTTTGTACTTCCATGGAACATAGGAAGTTTAGCCTTGATGCTTCTCAATATAGGATCAACTTTATGAACTCCTCCTAGATTTCTCCTTTGGACAGCATTGCAACATCCACCATGTTCCCTTCCTTCGACCTCCAAATACTCTTTATGGTGCATTGACTTATTCCTCCTCTTTTGCTTCAGATGGGTTAGTTGTCTTTCAATAGATTTGAGTCTCGAGTCCAACCTTTGAAACGTCTTTGTCAAATGCTCCATGTTGTGGAAAAATTTTGCATAATTCTCTTGCTGAGACATGGCTGCAAAAGAAAGCAAAGTAACAAAGAAAAATGGACCTCACAAGCACTCCCTCACGTGTTTACACTCGTAAAGGTATAGTCACTCGTGGTTACACGCAAAAACATCACTCTCAAGAAACTCACAATCTCATTCACATAAGCCAATGAGCGAAGTATGTTGGTGGATGCCCCTCCATTGATGAGTACCCGCGGGACCTGTAAATTATCAATTATGGGTAAGATCACCAAAGCGTCATTATATGGTAAATGAACTCCCTCCAAGTCATCTGCAGAAAAAGATATTGCCACCGTTGATCGAACATATGATGTATTGACTTCATGGCTAGTTTCTCGAATGAAGGCTTTCCTCTTATTGCCTTATTTTCCTCCACTTGGACCACTAAAAACGGTGTTTATCACCACGGGCATTTTTCCAGCTGCTTCTCTTTTTTTGGGTGAGGGAGATTTGTCTTGATCATCACGATCGGTTCGATCGAATTTTCTCTTCCCCAGAGAAGAACAGGAATCTTTTTTCCCAACATACTTTTTCAGATGGCCTCTCCTGATCAAGTTTTCTATCTAGTCTCTCAAATCAAAGCATTGCGAAGTATCATGTCCATGGTCTCCATGAAACCTGCAGTACTTGCTTTTACTCTGCTTATCCTGACTCGACTTCATTTCACTTGGCTTTTCCAACATCGTATGCAAATCGCTATTCTATTTGTTGGCCAGGATCTCTGATAAGGGGACGTTGAGTGGGGTGTAACGGTCGAACTCTCTTAAATAGCGATCATGAACTCGTACTATTCGCTCTGATCGAGATCGGTTATCGTGGATAGGCTTCTTTGTCTCATAATCACGACTTGCTTGACCTTTCTTCTGCTTCGAGCTCTGCTCTCGAGATTTTGCATGCCTAGATAATACAGTTTGATGCTGGAGATGTTTTGCCCGGAGTACATCTTCAGCATGCATATACTGGCGTGCTCACTAGATCGCTTCGGCATAAGTCCGAGCGGGTTGAATGGCGAAAGAATGTACCAGGTCAGGATTATTTATTACCGAAATTAAAGTCATCCTGCTGCATCATCCGAGCAGTCTGGGACTTTGATTTTCTCTGCCATAAATCTCCCGACGAAGTCACTCAGCGACTCGTCCTCTGACTGATAAATGGTGAGGAGATGTGTGTCGGGCGTTTTTCTGTCATGCTGCGCCAAAAATTAGCTTATGAAGATCTTCCTTAACTATTTCCAGGACCCGACGATTTTAGGCTTCAATTGCCTGTACTAGGATCTAGCTTGGCCCTTCAGAGTGACAGAGAAAGCCCGACATTTCATTTCGTCCCCTGCAGTATTTAATTCCATCAAGCTTTCGTACAAGTCGATGTGATCAATCGGGTCGGTTGATCCATCGTACGGTTTCATGTCAGGTTTCTTCATCTTCGGTTGGAGTGGATATGCCATTATGGGAGCCGTGAAAGGAGGATCCTCCCGCTCACCCTGCTCTACCCAACAGGCGTCATCAGTCTTACAGCTTTGCCTCAAAGCCTCAAAATCGTTCTGAAGTTTACTGATTACTTCTTTCATGGAATCATTTACCTCCGGTACATCGACCGTGGTCTGATATGTAGATGTAGTGGCGGTCACCCCACCTGTTGCAAGAGCAAACCCCCAATTCGGTGTAGCCAGAGTTTGCTGACCCGCTTGTTGAGGTGCATTACGCTTATTCGACATCTGGCGGAGGCCTGGTGCTTCCGTTGTAATATGCACCCGCAATCCTTCCCTTGGGTCTATCGTTGCGGTTCACATTGCCCCTAAATTTAGTCGCTCATGGACCAACACGCGTGGGAGTGCATCTTCCTCCGCTGACACCACCAGGGCTTTTCCGCGCGCTGGGTCCCTTGGAATCGGAGACTCAGC
This sequence comes from Momordica charantia, assembly GCF_001995035.1. The sequence continues at coordinate 61,144 of NW_019104577.1, forward strand.
AGTATTCTCCTGCACATCGACTTCCTAGACCCTGACTGATGGCCCCGGTGCATTCGTGTCTCCTGCTATCGCCTCCAGAATTTGGCTGCGGCGCAGAGCTGCAGTCAAATTGGCAATCTCTGCCCTTAACTGAGCAACTCCGCCTAACTCAGATCAAACCTCATTGAGCTCTACACGCAACCCCATCAACTCCTGACCCATCTGCCGGACAGTGCTTGAGGAACTTGGTCATGCCACGTTCCTTCTTCCTCCACCGCCTCGCATCAATGGCGGTCTTCCTCGCCCGCGGGTCGGAGTGCGCACTGTGTTTTGAGTGCGGCTGCTGGTGTACGACCGTTGTGACATTCCTTCATCCGCCATCGCTTTGTTGCTTGATCACAAAGGCTGCTTTGTCAGTTTAAGATTCGAAGAGAACTCTTGTTCCCACAAACGGCGCCAATTGTTCTTGCCAAAAATAACCGATAATCACAATAAAATCCTAAAAACACTCGACGGTCTAGTTGGTCTCCGTGCCAAATAAAATTAATTAAAAAGTATAATCACCTGTTTTCATATATCGTCTTCATTTAACCATGTGATATTTATAGGTGAGTAGTGGTCAGATGACCGTTGTAGAGCTTGGTTTTGTTGTTTGAATTATACGATTTTATCTCCATGAAAATAGGAAAACTGCATGTTAAGTGGGAGAGCAGTTTGGCTGTCGTGGCGTGAAAAGAGGAGCAAACGGTTTATCTTGACACCCAACTTGGTAGCGTGTTTAGTTCGGCCACTATCCGACCTCGCGCTATATGGATTGAAACCGGATGACGTGTCCCTTAGAATTTTATGGTTAATCAATCAATATTGAATTTATATTTAGAATACTAAATTAATTGAGAAATGAAATATATTTGTAGAATCTCTCGACATAACCTTCTCTGCTATGACTTAAATAAAGGAAGCACTAGAAAGTTGGTGAGAACCTCAAAGAGCTAGGATAGTTCGTAGGGAATGAGTGTCTTTTTTACTTAACCCAAAGATACTATTCGTAGAAGTTGAGGTATAATTTTTTTTAATATCTCATATTAAAAGATTTTATATTATTTAATTCTCATAATATTTTATATTAATAAAAAAATTTCTTTTAATGTATAAAATATATTAATTAGGATAAAATTGTATACCAAATAAAATCTTTTAATATCTCATATTAAAATTTTATATTATTTGATTGTCATTCAAATAATTATTTATTATTCCTTTTATTATTTAATGTATCCCAAAAAAACATTTCAATTTCAATTTTCTTTCAACATAATCGATCATAATGTTCTTATAGCCTAGCAGGGGACCTTATGGACGTATAGTTGATAAGCTCCAATGATACAAAATTATTAATTAAACTCATCAATTAATTAACTTTCATTCATCAACTCAACGTTAGTCCACTATAAATTCGGAGTTTCACTCTTACACACTGTAGAGCAGGTTATGTCCATGGATATAATCACTACATGTAAGTGGATCCTTCACAAGTTGTTCGAAATTACAGCTGGGGCAAAAGTCTGTTTTACCTTTGTAATTACAACTTATTCCTTAAGTACCACTGACCCTCTAATGAACAATTCGTTTATGATCTAACCATAAACTAAGTCCCTCTCGAGCTAGTAATAATGGCCCACTGTTCAAGTCTCAAAATCAGCACTTAATGGAACTACTCATCTACTTACCCTATAATGAGAATGAGAAAATTTCCATCTTGTGAGATTATGTTATAACTCCCTTTTTGTCACATCCTCAAATAGTAGACTTATTTAATTGGCTAGAAAAATCACTCTCATCCATGTAAATTAAAGGACATGCCCTCACGATCAAGAGTTCATAAATCACTCAAGATTAAGATCGAGTCACATATGATCATCCTGTGAAATAATTATCTTATTTTTATGGTAAAATACAGTTTTGATCCTTGAGTTTGGAGATAGATTTCACTTTAGTCCCTAAGTTTCAAAAAGTGACAGTTTGGTCTCTGACCTTTAGAAAATAGTTATAAAAAGTCTCTGAAGTCAAACTTACATTAGTGATACTAGCGGAATGCTAACATTGCACTGGTGAGTTGGATATTATATGATTTTTAATTTAAATGACATAGTTTTTTTTTCCAATTTCCCTCTTCTCTTTCTCTCTCTTCCCTCATCCTCTTTCTCTGGCTGCGTTTTCTCTCGTTCCATCTCTCTTTTCTCTCCCTCTCTACAAAATCTATTTTAAATCCTAAAAAGCCATTCAAATCTCTCTGTATATCTAATGTTAAACGATGAATCCTTTATATAATGGATGGGGGAGATAATGGATTTTTCTATAAAAGTTATTTTTCCAAGAACTTTCTTCCATAGACAGCATCGTCATATTGTGAGATTCCAGCAAGAATGTCAATTAGTTTCCCCAATCAGAAATTTCATCTGTTTTCCTTCTAAAATCCCAAGAAATTCTTCCAACCACAAATAAATGATCCATTTCGAACATTCTCTTCCACTATGATTTCCCAAAAATCAAACTCAGAAAATCCCTAGAGGAAGAATTCCTCACTGCGATGCTTAGGTTCCATATGTAATGGCTGATATCGAGACTGGCATAGAACGGTACATAAACAGTGGAATCCATGGCCAAATCATTGGTCAAACTCTCGTACTGCTTCATCTTGTTGTGGAACATGAACTCCAACCAAAATCCTCATGAACTAACTACTACTGAAGAAAAACCCTCGAGAATCTCCAATTTCTGAAGCTGGAGTTCACCAGATACGGACACCTATCTAAAGTTTTGTAAAATAGATTTTGTAGGGAGGGAGAGAGATGGAGGGGAGAGAAAAGATAGATGGAGGGAGATTACACACAGCCGGAGGAAGAGAGAGGAAGAGAAGAGGGAAATTGAAAAAAAAAAATGTCATTTAAATTTAAAATAATATAAAATTAATATAATATCCAACTCAGTGCCACGTCAGTATTCCATTAATGTCAGACCTTTTCGAACTATTTTATAAAGGTCGAGAACCAAACTGTCACTTTTTGAAACTTAGGGACCAAAGTGAAACATATCTCCAACCTCAAGGACCAAAAATGTATTTTACCTATTTTAACAAATTTACAAAAAAAAAATTAAATATTTCACGGTTCAGTCTCGAACAAACTCATTGTATATGATACCCCACTCACATGTCTCCACATGAACAATTTTGATCAATTCGTTTATAATATTTACAAAGTGGGTCGTATCAATAGTGTTACCAAGATAGGATACCCAACATTATCTATATACTATAGACTCTTTATGTTATAACTTGAACACGATCTCTTGTATGTCAACTACATATTGTTCAAAATTACATTTATTCTTAGATTATGCAAATCTTTTTATTATTATTTTTTGTACGAATGCTAATAATCCACTAGAGTTTAGTTATTTGAGGATTTACATAGATTATGTTAACTTGTAGGAGGATTTTTGTGGATTTGGATTCTCAATTGATAATTTGATTCTTAAATTAAAATGTTGATAATTTTTTCATATTAGATTCAACTTAAAAAAATTTGTGAGGTTTAAGACGAGAAATTGGTAGAGAGAATTTTACTTTTAAAAAAATAGGGATATTTTGATAATTTTATGAAGACAAAAAGTGAAAAAGTGTCACAAAGTATGTTTTGTTAGGGAGGGGTCAAAAATCGGAATGGATTATAGAATGGGGTTAGAAACTCCAATTTCTCGAGAAATAAAAAGAGGGAACACAAGTCTGTATGTAGAGCTAAATAGAGATTTTGGAACTTGAAGAAACCACCCAGAAATTTGCTACCAAAGAACCCACCTAAAAACTTTAATTTCTTTAGTTTTTAGGTTTTATTTTGTCATTTATTTTTCCTAAAATTGGTTGATGGCCTTGGCTATAAATAGCCCTCCTTGTAGCCTTACACAATTGAAGTTATCCAGATAATTGAGAAGTTGAGAGGTTTTCTCTTCACCTTCTCCTTTGTACAACCTCCTGGTGTATTCCTTTTATGTCCTAAAATTTAGGATGTATTATTGAAGAACATTCAAGCTTGGTTACCAAACTTATACTGTGTTTCGACCTCAACTATAGTAAGTAATCTGTCTATCGTATATTTAACTACAAAGATAATTCATCTAACTTTTCCATTTTGAGTTGAACTATTTATAAAATTGGATTCAAGTGGATAAAGACTCGTTTGTCCATACACTTGGATTGTTGAATATCAGGTAAGCCAAAAACACACATTCTTTGGGAGAATTCTCTCTATATCTTTCCTAAAACTCCGAGGAAAAAGAACCACTTCGTTTCTTGAGGTTCCCACCAATCTTGGTCCATTGTTCGAGTCATAGCAAAGAAGATCTTGTGGAGCATTAAATTGAGGATTCTACAAATGTAATTTCCCAATCCTAATCCTAATCCTAATTTTTTAAAAAATATAAATTCAATGCCGATCCAAGATTGTTAAATTGTTTAGAAATCAAAATTCCTGCAGAACAAATTGTTCGTTCCAATAATATCTTGAACCAACTTCTTGCTCTCCTCTTAGCTCTTCCAAATGGAATTTGACTTAAGTTTCGGAATGCACTAGACAGAGCGCCACACAGGTATTGAGTTCGATTTTGTAGGTATTCCGTATGCGAGAGAGATTGTCACCTGATCGTTTGCGTGCCACATCAGAATGCTAAAAGTTCTTGTAAAATAAATACTAAAAGTTATGACTTTTTATATAGATAAGTAGTTCTAGGTACCAAGATTGTTCCCAACCCTTAGGAAAACAAGCTGAGCGGCACTCCTACCGAAGAACTACAGCTCATTCCAGTGCTGGATGATAATAAACACGTTAGCATGTTTGGCCCGAGCAGAGGGAAAGCCTTACTGAAATTTCTTAGGAGAAGAGTTGAAATCTTCTCTTTGTCACACAAGGACATGTCGGGGATCAACCCCAGCATAGTTGTACACTACTTGAATGCCGACCTAGGGTTCAGGTTGTTAAGGTAGTAAAGGAGAGTCATGGATTCAACATGCAGCACGATCGCTGCTTAGAGTGGAGAAGCTACTAAAGGAAGGTTGACGTCATGAGAGGTGGATTACCCTGAGTGGATCTCCAATGTCACCTTAATAAAAAAAAGACAAAATGGCAAGTGGATGATGTGTACAGTGTCTCTATAGGTTTGTAAGGCAAAGTGACCAAATTTCTTTTCGGTAGGAGAAAATTGAGTCGTCGTCGTAATCTTGATTTATAGAATGTGACTCGTCATCTAAATGCGTGGATAATTTGGCATGCACACAAATAAAATTTGGGTTCAAGAGCTTTTGTGTATGAGAAAGATATTAGCACCCCACAATACTTTGTTCGATCAACGATGATTTATTTCTCCCATATAATTTTTAAGAAAAAAATCTTTTGTAAAAAAAAAACTATTTTTATTTTATTTTTAAATGCCTCCAACTTAAATCGTTTTTAAATTTTAAGTAAACTTCAAAATCAAAAATAAAAATAAAAACAAATTTCTATTTTCAAAATCTCTTCTTTTTTTTCCTTTTAATGCTACACTTTTTTTTTCTTTGACAAATTTCTACCTAACAAATTTCTTTTTCACTCTGTTATGGAGAACAAAAATGACCCGAAACGAGACAAGGAGTTGAAGTCTGATTGGGGAAGACCGGCCCGTGACATAACGGGCCGGCCCAAAGAATGACCTAACGCCGGGGCAGAGAACGAGGAAAGCGACCGGAGGGAAGCCCACTGAGCCACGAAGGGCTCGGTCCCGACCCGGTGCTCGGCCCATGGTCCGGCCAGTGATCCCCCATCTTCGATCGACGATGTCGCCCAGGCCCTGCAACGGTGAAATTAGGGTTAGCTACGGAAGGTTCTGGAACAACTTCACGCTATAAGTATTGATCCAGCCTTAGAGGTAAAGGGATCTAAAAAAGTTGACTACATTTACGTTATTCTCTTGTTAACTTAAGCATCGGAGCCCGTGTGACTAGAGTCACACCAGTTTAGCTCGATTTGGTTTTGCAGGTACTAGTCCCGGATCAACAAGTTTGGTGGATACGAGGAAGTGAACCGGAGGACCGAAATCCACGCATCAACACACTCTAAAATTTTTTTGCCTAAATTTCACACACTAAAAAAATTATCATTCTATCTAAAAAATGTTCACCTCTAAAATATTCACTATTATCTCTCTCACTACAAAATTTTCATGGGATATTTTTATTCCTTTCCTCCTGTTCTAACATATCACCTTCATTTTTCTCTCTAAAAAAAATTAATATTCTTCTAAATTTTTCTCTCTCAAATTTTACATTTTATAACAGAAATATATATCCAGCTTTTCTCTATCTAAATCTTTTTCTGGTTCAATTTTATTTTACTATGACTTTTATTTCTTTTTTATTTATGATTTTCTGTAACAAATATGTTTTAAACTTTTTTTGTCTAATTTTTTTTCTCTTTCTAATTTTTCTTTCTTTCTCTAACCTGGTCGGTGTAACTGTTGAGTTCTATGGCGGTGAACTCAATGGAGTCAGTTATAGTGATCCTGCTACTGTGAAAAAATATGCTAGACGTGCTCAATTGGGTGAAATTTTTGTATCTTTTGCTCTCAAGTTAACCTCTCTCTCAAATTTTCTATTTCTGTTTTTAAATTTGCTCTCACTAATTTCTTTTTTCTAACTTTTTCTTTTTATGAATTTTTTCCTTTATCTATCTAAAAAAATTGGAAGGATATCTCTCTAAAAATTTTTATCTCTTTACTTTTATTTTCATGTCTCTAAATTAGCCGTGACAAAAATTGTTGCAAGGTCAAGTCTCACTTCAAGAACGAGGAATGCTTTTTCAATCATGTCCCGACCCCTGCCCCTTGTTCTGTTTTTTAAATAATTAATATTTTTATTAAATGTTTTACTAAATTATTTTTTAAAACATTATTTATTCGAGTACATAATAATATTTAAGTGAAATAGATATAAATTATATATATTTATTACTTTTTTTTTTATAAATAATTAAAATTGATCACTAAACCAATAATTTTCCACGAAGATCTTTATCCCCAAATGAGGACTTTTCAACCTAAACCTTGATTCTCAGAATTAGAGAACGAGGTGGAGATAAGATTAAAAATTTTTGCGATAAGGATAGAATAGGGCATCCACAAACTCATGATGCACGTTGTTGTCATCACTACTTTACATAGATTTTTCTTTCTCTAATATAACTCTTCAACTTTCTAACATTTTGAAAACGAAAAACCCTAAAATGGTTGTCGAACCTATTTGGTTTTCTGTTTTTTAAAAATAACAAAAAAATATTTATCAAACATATATGGTTTTTTCAATTTCGATTCCAAATAATCTGAGTAATCATAATATTATAAATGTTATTCTGATTTCACAATTTTTCATTTTGATGGAATTTTTTTTATTCTCATTATCCACCATATTAACTAAATAAGGGAATAATATTTATTGGAATGTTATAAAAGATGAGACTGGGCCCAAATTATCAAGGATACACCTCGATGAGAGATCTTAAACCTAGCATAGGAATTATCTTGTAGTCACTAAAACCAGCAGCTAAGAAGAGATTCTTCCATTCTCTCTCGTTTCTCTTTCTAATGGCAAAATTAGTCATCATCAACACATCGCCACAAAGCTGAGTTTCAATTGACTCCTTGTCTTCCACTTGATATTCCAACGCCACCTCTATGATTATCACTTTTCCACCCTCAGCATTACTTAAAATCGCATCTTTACAATTCTTCAGTATCTGAATGCTTTCTTCATCATTCCAGTTGTACAAAACTGACTGATTATCAAAATCTCATAGTAAGTACTCTAATTTTAAAACTTAAAAGGATAAGTACTTGTTACTAATCTTGGAAATAGTACAAAATCGAGAGGAGAGACATACCTTGAGTAAAACTGCATTTGTTGGTGGAATTTTTGCCTCAAACATGTCTCCTCCAATGAAACTCAAGTTTTTTGTGGTTTGTTGGTGGTTAGCAACTACTTGCGGGAGATCAAACACAATGTAAGTAATGTGTGGGAATGCTTCCACGATGGCCTTGGCCATAATGCCTGTGCCTCCACCAACATCAACGATCGACTTCAGCCCCTCAAACACCTCTCGACACTCCGTTGTTACTATTCTCCCAATGAGTTGAGAATCATATGCTATTGTTCGATGAAATAGATTGCCAAATTCAGGTTCCTCTGCAATATAATTCCATATTGACTTACCATTCGCCATTTCAAAAGCACTGGAATAGTTCTCATCTACACTACACAACCAGCAACTCATGGTCTCCCACGAAGCCATCATGGCATGATGAAGAATTAGAAACAAGAAGGGTAAGGTTTCCAATGTGTCGTTGTGACGAAGGAGAAGTCGAGAGGAAGGTGTGACAGCGTACTTCGTTTCTTGCTCATCATTCTCGCTATGTGTTCGAGCAAAGAAGCCAGAATGAACGAGGAGGCGCATGAGGCGGCCAAGGCATTGAGCTTTGGAGGGTTGAATATGGAGCGCTTCCACTAAATCGGAAAGGCTCATGGGCTGGCCATGGGTATGGAGAATGTCTGGTATGCCCAATTCGACAACACATTTTAGAGACATGGAGTTGATATATTTGAAAGCATGATTCCAAATGTGGACTTGAGCTTCAAGCAATTCTGAAATCTCACCCATTGTCACTTCCACTTGTTTGATTATTTCACCCCAAAGCTGCCTTTTCCACTTTGAAACTCAACTCTATATATAGAAGAGAGTTGGCTTACATAATCCCTTCATAACTCTCTTATTGAAACTAAACAAATTTTAATTCAGTTTTGTGCTCATTATAAATTAATCTGTGAGAATAATTTCAATAAAAATTGATTCTACTGCGCCCCGCCTACCCTTGTTTTATTGCATATCTTTTTGGAAAATCATTATTCTTTAGTCCTTGCCACATTACCATTTAAATAACAGTGTTAAAAGTAGAAGATTATTAAGTTTAAATGAAGGTAATTAAAACGTTTAGTAAAGTTTAAAAATTAAATAGGTAAAACCAAAAAAATCAAGGACTGAATTTGTAATTTAAAAAGTAAATTAATACACTAGGTGCTGTGATAATAATATAATTTAGAAAAAAATTATTTGTATCTTTTTATTTGGTTTCGGTGGTTAAGCTTAAACTTTTAATGTAACAAATTAAATTTTGTTTTAAGTTTTGGAACATGAAACGGTTAACTTTAGATATGTAAAACAGAAATGGTAATAGGTGTCTTATTCACCTTAACAATAACAATATCCGAATGGACAATAAATTAAATTCTAAATTTTACCAGTTTGGTGACTAAATTGCTCAATAAATAATCAATAAATCACTCAATAAAATTTAACCAACACAAAATCAAAATGAAGCTTCAAAATAATGTTAAAAGTTTAAACTCAATCATTAAAGGAATATCTCAAGAAGCTCGCCACAAAATCAAGCAAATAAAACTTTAAGAAAATAATAAAAACTCAATTAATAAAGTACATTACCCTTTATTTAAATTCAATCTTTCCTTCCCTATCAAATGGATTCAATTTTGTGTTGGTTGAACTAATCTTTCCCTTTCCCATCAATTGAATTTTGCTACAAAGTTTAATGCCCCTCTCCATAATAAACGAATTTAATTACAGAGTGATTTCAAAAAATAAATTAATTAATTAATTACAGAAGTTTTTTTTAGTTCAATTACATATTTTAAATGCTCTAAGATAATTACTCCTAATTTCAGTACCTAATTAAACTTTGTTTGCATTTTATTTTTTTTATATTTTTAAAAATTATGATTATTAACACGGTCATTTTTTAGTACAACAATATGTGGGAGTGAGAATTCCGAGGTCGAACGCATCACCTTTTGGTGAAGATATGCCTTAATTAATTGAGTTAGATTCATATTGATATAAACATCCCAAATTAAGAGAAGCTTATAAACTTGAACTACTAAATTTTGGAATAGTGACAAACTTTGATGAACTACTTAAATCTTTTTATACGTAGGAAAGTTAAATTTCCACTTCTATATAACCAAATTGTGTTTTCAATTTCATAAACCATGTGTGAAGCACGAAATATGAAAATGGTAAATTAAAAAGCTACAGTCGTGGAAAAAATATTTTTGACAATCATCATTCTTTGTTTATTTTTTATTTATTGTGCCATTATATTTTTAATTAATAATGTTGAAGGAGAAATCCGAACAGGATACGTGTCAAGCGTAAGGATGACAGCACGGAATGGGATCACAGATAGTTAGAAACGTATAGTGCGCATGTGTATGGGCGTGTCGCCACCAGAGCTGTATGGGATGAACGACCTGAGAGGCGCCACCCACCGCGGCTAGAGGCGCCCAACCTTGCCCACCAAGAAGTGCCGCACCAACGTCGAGTTCGTTAGAGTGTATTAGGATTTGTCCTTCGACGAATGCACAAGTCCGAGCGACAAGTTTTTTTAATACAATATGTGGGAGTGGGAGATCGAACTCACAACCACTTGATTAGAAATATATGTCAATTACCGCTGAGTTATGCTCGTTTTGGCAAATTAATAATACAATTTGAGTCATGCTCGCTTTTGGCAAATTAATAATACAATCTAAAGCTGTTGAAATCCCAAAAAATTTACCCATTTATTCTATTTATCATACTTACAATTAATTGTCAAATAATCAAATAATTACATACTTAATTTAAATTATGAACTGTCATCTCTCCCCTTATTTCTCAATTTATTATAACATTAATATATTTTAAAATATACCAAAAATAAATATCATAAAAATTACTATGATATAATACTACTATTATTATATAATAAAATTGTTCACACGAGATTTACGGAGAAATTATACTTCGTGGAATTGAACTTTTATATTGTTTGTATGTGTTTTATACTGGATTCAATCTCTAATCTTTATCATCTTATTCTTTCTCTCGAACTTGATGTAAAGATTGAGATGCTTGTTCTTGAATTTATATCGAAGTTATATGTTCTTCAAAAGTCTTCAAGTCTTCAAGTTTTGAAAGTCTTCAAGTTTGTGTTTGAATCTTCAAGTCTTCAGAGGGTCTTCAATTTAGTGTGAATTCTCTCAATTCTGAAATTATGAACCCTAAAAATAAATGGGTCCCCCCTATTTAGAGAGGTTTCCATAGGCTTTGGTAGGCCATTAGGCTTGAATAATTTTGGGTCAAGCCCAATTCTTTAAATGATTTCATGGTAAATTGGGTTTTGGGCCAAATTTGTGAACGAAATTGATTCCAAGCTCAATACTCATATGACCCAATTATATATTTTAATTGTCAATTTATCTTTAATTTTAATTTAGAATTAATATATAATTAATCCCTAAATAAAATAGATAATGACCTGGTCATTTATGATTGGCCCAAAATTTATGATTCTACAAATGCCTTCTTTTCGAAATTTATGCCAAATATAATTGTGGTTGAATTTCGAAAATGTTGTGCAATGAAAAAAATGAATTTAAGTCATAATTTTGAAAAAAAAATATTAATCGTGGACCAAGATATCGTTGTAGGTCCACAATTTAAAATGAGACATCTGAAATTTATCCATTGAAATTTAAATTATCTTCAGAAGTTTTTTTTTAACTCTGAATTTAATTTAAAAGTCAAAATATGATTCAAATTCAAATTTGGGATGAATTTGAAAATTTAAATTTTATTCAACTTTAAATTGAACGTTGGATTTGAGTTCAATTTTGAATTTTGGCTCAAAATCGAAAACATGGAATTTTTTCAACTTAATTCAAACAAAATCGAAATATAATTCAAATTCAAATTTGGGATGAATTCGAGATTTTTTTTTTAAATTTTCCTGAAAATTAAGCTGGATTATGGTTCAAATTTGAATTTTGTACCAAATTTGAAAATATGGAATTTATCCAACCCAACTTAAAAGTCGGAATGTAATTTGAATTCAAATTTGGGATGAATTCAAAAATTTTTAATTTGTCCAACTTTAAATTAAACACTGGATTATGGTTCAAATTTGAAAATATGGAATTTATCCTACCCAATTTAAAGTCGGAATATAATTTGATTTCAAATTTGAGATGAATTCAAAATTTTTGAATTTATCCAACTTAAATTAAACGCTGGATTTATGGTTCAAATTTGAATTTTGGATCAAATTTTAAAATGTGAAATTTATCCAACGTAATTTAAAGGTTGGAATATAATTCAAATTTTGGATGAATTTGAAAAGGATTTAAATTTGATATCCAATCAAATTTAGAATTTGAATGAAGAATGAAGAATCCTACCTGTGAGCTATCCCACCAGATTTCAATTTCGAATTTGAATAGGAATCCTATCTGAGTTGGGATTTGATTTGAATCAACCTAAGAATCCAAATAAATTTCCAACCATAATTTGAAAAAGGAATCATATTTGAGTTCGAGATTTGATTTTGATCAAATTTAAATTAAGAATCCAATTAAATTTCCAACCATAATTTGAAGAAAGAATGATATTTGAGTTCGGATTTGATTTGGGTCAAATCTAAGTTAAGAATCCAATGGTCAAATTTAAGTTAAGAATCCAATCAAATTTCCAACCATAATTTGAAAAAGGAATCCTATTTCAATTGAGATTTGGAATATTATTCTGGTTTCAACCTCAACTTTTTGCCTATAAATTGAGCCTTCAAGTTCTTTTATAGAAGCACAGCAGAAGTCCGGGCTTCAAAATTCATTCCCTTTGTTAAATTCTTGACTTCTAGTATTCACGTTCTTCTCTTCTTTATGCAACTCTAGATTATCATCGAGGTTATCATCCTTCGTTCATCCATCTTATTTCCATCGACAAAGAGTAAGAAATTTCTCCCTACTATTTTTGCAAAAAAATTTTAATCCTTATTAAACAGTTGCCAAAAGAAATTTTTTATTTTTTATTTTTTTACTTTTTCCCTGCGATTTTCAAAAACTTTCTTTTTTTAAAAAAAAATAACACCTCACATTGCAGGGAGTTTTTCAAAAACTTTTTTTTTAAATACCTCCCTGCTATGCTACGTAGGAGGTTTTAGAAAAAAAAATTCTTAAGAAAAAAAACCAACAC